>ML347497.1:0-50972 GCA_005239505.1 Nicotiana paniculata
GTAGAAATAGTAAAACATCACCGATTAATATTCAAAAGTCTTGAGAGAATTGATTAAGTAAAATTTGTGTATTCTGACAGCTTGATTGATACGTAAATTCCCCGTGGGATCGACTCTGGGCTTAATACCCCGGATTATATTTGCAGCGCCCGTTTAGTATTTCTATAAGACATAGTTGAGCGTGATCAGTATCTCTCATGAAGGGTGTTATGAGGTTTGGGAAGAAGGCCAAGTTGAGCCCTCGGTGCATTGGACCTTTTGAAGTACTTCTGAGGATCGTGGAGGTGTCTTACAACTTGCCTTTCCACCTAGCTTATTGAGTGTGCATCCCGTATTTCACGTTTCAATGCTTCAAAAGTATGTCGGCGATCCATCCCATTTTTTGGATTTCAGCACGATTCAGTTGGCTGGTTATATGACTTATGATATGGAGCCGGTGGCCATGTTGGAGCGGCAGGTTCGGAAGTTGAGCTCAAAGGATATACCTTCAGTAGAAGTGCAGTTGAGAGGTCTGCCTGTGGAGGAGGCCACTTAGGAGACTGAGCGGGAGATGCGGAGAAGATATCCACACCTATTTGAGACTCTAGGTATGTTTCTAGATCTGTTCGATGACGAACATTTGTTTAAGAAGGGGAGGATGTTGAGTGATTGCTGCCTTGAGAGGCTATACTTGCTTTTATCTATTGTTTCACTTAGTTGTTATCTGTTGTTGTTGTGAAAATTTTGGAAGATTCATATCTGTTTTACTTGAGCTTGAACTGATTTGACTTAAACTACCAGATTTGAAAGCATGTTCACTCCTTACTGAAAACGTTTGAAACGAACTGTATTTTCATAGCTCGACACTGCTTCTAAGTTCCTTATTTAATTTGTTACTTGCTAAGTTGGTTGTGCTCATGCTACACCTTGCACTTCATGTGCAGATCCAGGTGTGTACAGTTCTGGCGGTCGCTGAGTTCGTGCCCGAGCTGATTATCAGAGACTTACGAGGTAGCTGCCAGCGTTCGCAGTCCTTGTTTCTCCCTTTTCTTATCTTTTTTCTCTTGTATTGGCATTTGTCAAAGGTTGTAGTAGACTCTGTTTCTAGGCTGGTTGTTAGATGCTCATGACTTCGTGACACCCTGATGTCGGGCTATTATTTCGCACTTGTGTTTTGGGTCTTTACCCCATTGTTATGTAAACCTTCTGATACTTTAACTGCTTTAGCTCACTTCTGTTATATATCTATATCATAATGAGAATGTAGGCTTGCCTAGTTCTATGAAAGGCGCCATAACGACAGGTTAAGTATTTGGGTCATGACAAGTTGGCATCAGAGCCTAGGTTACATAGGTATCACGAGTCATGAACAGTTTTAGTAGAGTCTTGCGCATCGGTACAAAGACGTCTGTACTTATATTCGAGAGGCTGCGGAACCCTTAGGAAAACTCCACATTCTTGAATTCTTGTCATGTGAATATGTTGATTCTGGTAACTAAACTTATATTATTTCATTCTCTCATCGATGGTGAGCACTCGTACTACTAGGCAGGATGGATAGCCACCAGTACCAATATCCAGGGCCACGAGAGGCCGACGTCGCGGTAGAGGCCGTGGTAGGGGCAGAGTTGCAGCCCGCACAACAACTAGGGCAGTACCTACAGATCCACCAGTTGACCCAAGTCAGGACCAGATCCCAGCTATGGATGCACCAGCAAGACCAGCTCAGGCACCACCTGTGACTATCGTGATTCCTGTCCTTCGGGAGGCCTTAGCTCAGATCTGACCGTGTGCACCGGCCTTTCTCAGGCGGTCTCTCTTTCGACCGCTACAACCACTTCTCAGGCCGGGGGAGGCACTCGGAGTGAGCAGGTAGTACAGGGACTGCAGACAACGGGGGCACCACCAGCCCAGCCGGTTACAGCTGCTCAGGACTATGTGGTTCCTGCTATACCTGAGGATGAGCAACGTAGATTGGAGAGGTTTGGGAGACTCCAGCCTCCATCTTTCAGTGGTGTAGCGGGAGAGGATGCACAGGGTTTTTTGGACAAGTGTAAGAGGATACTCCGTACAACAGGTATTATAGAGACCAGTGAGGTCTCGATCACTACCTTTTAGTTCTTTAGGGCTGTATTCAGTTGGTGGAAGGATTACGAGAGGCGTAGGCCGGTCAGTGAAGTGCCCCTTACCTGGCAGTAGTTCTCCATTATCTTCCAAGAGAAGTTCGTGCCTATGTCCCGCATAGAGGAGCTGTGCAGGCAGTTTGAGTAGTTTCATCAGGGTGATATGTCTGTGATGCAGTATAAGATGTGATTCTCCGAGTTGTCCCGCCATGCTATCTTGTTAGCTCGCACCGTCAGGGAGAGGATCAAGAGGTTTATAGACGACTTCACTTTTCAGCTGTGATTGCTTATGACTAGAGAGAGTGTCTGGTGCTACTTTTGATGAGGTTGTCGACGTTGCTCGTTAGGCTGAGATGGTTCGCGGTCAGAAGAGGGTTGAGAGGGAGTCCAAGAGATCTCGTGGATAGGGTAGATTCAATGGTTCTCCTTCTGGAGGTCAATTCCAGCACAATAGAGGTCGTCCTTTCAGACATGCTCAGACGACTCGCCCAGTTCACCGTGGTGCATCATCTGGTCATGGTTCTCATAGTTATTAGTAGGTCTATTCATATCTGGTTCCTTTCAAGCACAGAGTTCGTCCGGTGCTTCATCAGGTCAGGGTTCGTTTATGCCGGGTCCTTCTGCTAGTTATCCCGGTGCTCGGGGCTCCCTTCAGTCCCCAGCACCAGCATTGGGGAGTTGTTATTAGTATAGGGATTTTGGTCATATGAGGAGAGATTGTCCCTGTATAGTGGGAGCTCCAACTCCATAGAGGAGTCAGTCTATGTCATCAACACCAGCTCCTCCACCCACCCGCCCAACCAGCTAGGGTCGAGCTCAGTCATCTAGGGGTCGCTCGAGAAGGAAAGGTAGATCAGGGGGTGGCCAGGCCCGTTTCTATTCCCTCTTGCCAAACCAGATGACCTTGCTTCAGATGTTGTGATTACAAGTATTGTCTCAGTTTGCCATAGAGATGCCTCTGTATCATGTGACCCTGGTCCCACTTATTCATATGTTTTCTCATATTTAACTCATTTTTTGGATATGCCCCATGATTCTTGTCATGACCTAAATTACCCTCCGAACGGTCTCGTGACGGCACCTAGTCTCTACGACTAGGTAAGCCTAAAATTTGCGGAAAAGACAAAACAATATAGAAACAGTAAAGAAGAACCAATACTATAATTTTTTGCCGCTCGGCATTTACAGCTTTTACTTTCCCAAAACCCGGAACGTCACAAAATCTGAACTATTGTAGCTCTGTACAAAGGAATAAGGAAAATGTATCTATCTATCTCCTATATCTATACTGGAGTGGAAGGGGACTCATGAGATTCTGCGAACGCGGCAGAATTTAACTCGCGGTCTCCTGACAGCTACTAGGGTACTCCTAGCTATAGTGCTGTGTGCTGGTACCTGGATCTGCATATGGAAAAAACATGCACAGGAAAGGGCGTGAGTACTCCACATTCGGTACTCAGTAAGTGCCAAGCCTAACCCTAGCCAAGTAGTGACGAGGTCAGGTTGAGGCTCTACTGAGTTTTAAAACAAGTCAGTTATAAATTTCAAAAGTGAAATATAGATAAGCAATGATAAACAGGATTAATGGAAACTGGAAGAATTAATAACAGAAAGAGAGCCCTCGGCTCAGCACAGCATATATCTCAACAGAGATTATGCAATGCAGTACAAGGGGAAAGCTCCTGGATCTTAGACCGTAGTCCCAATTTAAATATGCTATGCAGTACAAGGGAAAGCTCCCGGATCTCCGTCCGTAGTCCCAATTTAAATATGCAATGCAGAAGTATGTCGGATACGGCTTAATTAAACAATTTAGGAAAGAAAACATGCAAGAATAAAGTAAAACTACCTAAGCATGGCGCATCCAGTAGCAAACAAGAGGAAATCAAGTAAGGACAGGTAGGCATGCTTATTCTTAAACTAACTACTCAATTAAGACAGAAAACAATAATATAGGAATGAAAATGAGTGATTCCATGGAAGGAAAAGTGGAATTTTAGCAACAATGATCCGTGTACGCACTCGTCACCTCACGTACACGGCGTTCACGTAACAAAATCAGTATAAAATGCCTAAGGGGAAGTCCCCAACACAGAGTTAGGCAAGACACTTACCTTGACTGCGCTAATCAACTCAATACCACGCTCTTGCCACGAGTAACCAGCTTCGGGTGGCCACAATCTAGTCAATTCAGTTGCATAGTGTAAATATCATTTCAAGGAAACAAAATAATTAATAAGTTCGAAGCTAATACCCGAAATTAGGAAATTTGCCAAAAAATTCAATCGGCCCCACGTCTTGGATACTGATAAAATTTACAAATTTCGGACACCCATTCACTCACGAACTCATTCGAACAAGAATCATCAAAATCCGACGTCTAAATCTCCGTAAATCCTCAGATTTCTACTTAGGGAAGTTTCATCCCAATTTCATGGTTTTTCATCCAAATTCATTGATTATATTGAGGAAATTGATAGAGATTAATGTTATGCAAGTGAATTAAGGTTAGGAAACGTTACCTATGAATCTCCTCTTTGAAACCCACTGAAAATCGCCAATACCCGAGCTCTAAATCATTTTTTGAGTTATGAATTTCAAACCCTCAGAATTTTGTATAAACAACCCAGGGATACCGCACCTGCGACTCTTGGACCGCACCTACAGAAAATCTATCGCAGGTGCGGAAAGTCACTTAATAGGGCTGGGGCCACACCTGCGGTCCCGCACCTGCGGAACACAGACCGCTCCTACGACCACTGGAAGCCCCTTCCTAAATTCCGCATATACGAGCCCCAACTCCGCACCTGCAGTACCCTATCCGCAAGTGCGGAACACCAGAACCAGCAATGGTTCAGCTGTTTTCCAAGTTCCAAAATCACCCGTTGAGCCTCTGAAACACCCCTGAGACCCCCGGGACCTCAACCAAACTTACCAACCAGTCCTAATACTTCATTCAAACTTAGTAGAGCCTTCAAAACACATATCATAACATCAAAATCATCAATTATGCATGGATTTAAGCCTAAGAACTTAAGAAATTTCCAAAATTCACATCCGATGCCAAAACACGTCAAAACTCGTCCGAATGACCTCAAATTTTGCACACATGTCATAAATGACATTACGGACCTGGTGTCGCTTTTGGATTTCCATTCCGAGTCCGATATCAAAATTTCACTTATCGGCTGAAATCGCCGAAATTCTAACTTTTGCCAATTCAAGCCTAGATCTACAGCCGACCTCGAAAATACATTCTGAGCACGCTCCTAACCTCGAAATCACCCAACGAAGCTAACAGAATCGATAGAATTCCATTCCGGATCCGTCTTCACACAGCTCTAGCTACAACCTGATTTCAAAGGCTAAAATCCACATTTAAGGACTATGTATCCAAAATCACTCCGAATTTTACCACTCAAAACTCCGACAAGTTTCAATAACATAAATAGACATGGGCGAAGCAGTTATTAGGGGATCGGGGGGCTAACTCTCAAAAACCGACTGGGTTATTACATTCTGCCCTCTTAAGAAAATCGTTCGTCCTCGAACGAGTATAGAGACATACCTAAAGCTGTGAAAAGATGAGGGTACTAACTTCTCATAACCTGCTCGATCTCCCAAGTCGCCTCCTTGACCGGATGACCCCTCCACTGAACCTTGACTGTGGCAATTATTTTTGGACCTGAGCCTTCTGACCTGTCTGTCCAATATAGCTACAGGCTCCTCAACATATGATAGATCCTTGTCCAACTGGACTGAGCTGAATCCAAAACATGAGTCGGATCACCGTGATACTTCCGGAGCATGGAAACATGGAATACCGGATGAACTCCTGCTAGGTTGGGAGGCAAAGCCAACTCATAAGCAACCTCCCCAACTCGCTGCAACACCTCAAAGGGCCCAATAAACCTCGGACTCAGCTTAACCTTCTTCATGAATCTCATGACGCCCTTTATAGGCGATACCCAAAGCAAAACCCGATCACCAGCCATAAATGCCAAGTTACGAACCTTCCGGTTCGCATAACTCTTCTGCCTGGACTGAGCTGTGTGAATCCTCTCCTGAATCACCTTCACCTTGTCCAGGGCATCCTGAACCAAGTCTATACCCAACAATCGGGCCTCGCCCGGCTCAAAACATCCTACTGGAGACCTACACCGTTTACCATACAAAGCCTTATACGGCGCCATCTGAATGTTGGACTGGTAGCTGTTATTATAAGCAAACTCTGTAAGAGGAAAGTACCGATCCCATGACCCTCAAAAATCTATCACACAGGCATGGAGCATATCCTCGAGAATCTGAATTGTGCGCTCGGACTGCCTGTCCGTCTGAGGGTGAAAAGTTGTACTCAACTCTACCCTGGTGCCCCTGGTGCCTAACTCCTGTTGAACCGCTCTCCAGAACCGTGAAGTTAACTGTGTACCTCTGTTTGAAATGATAGATACTGGGATACCGTGGAGGCGAACAATCTCTCTGATATAAATCTCAGCCATCCTCTCTGATGAATATGTAGTCAGCACTGGAATGAATTTGGCTGATTTGGTCAGCCGATCCACAATCACCCAAATAGCATCATGCTTCCTCAAAGTCCGAGGAATTCCAACCAAAAAGTCCATGATGATCCGCTCCCACTTCCACTCTGGAAGCTCAATCTACTGAAGTAACCCTCCAGGTCTCTGATGCTCACATTTGACTTGCTGACAGTTGAGACACTTGGCTACAAACTCCACTATATCCTTCTTCATCCTTCGCCACCAATAGTGCTGTCTCAGATCCTGGTACATCTTCGCGGTACCCGGATGGATGGAATATCGCGAACTATAGGCCTCCTCAAGAATCAACTCCCGAAGCCCATCCACATTTGGCACACAGATACGACCCGGCATCCTCATCACGTCATCATCATGTCCTCAAGTGCTGCTCATGATCCTCCTGGGACCGAGAATATACCAGAATGTCATCAATGAATACGATGACGAAAGTATCAAGATAAGGCCGAAATACACTGTGCATCAGGTGCATGAAGGCTGTTGGGGCATTGGTCAGCCCAAATGACATAACAAGGAACTCATAGTGGCCATATCTGGTCCTGAAGGCAGTCTTCGGGATATCTGGCTCCCGAATCTTCAACTGATGATAACCCGAACGCAGATCAATCTTAGAAACACCTTAGCACCTTGTAACTGGTCAAAGAGATCATCAATGCGAGGCAATGGGTACTTGTTCTTCACTGTCACCTTATTCAGCTGCCGGTAGTCAATACACATACGCATCGAGCCATCCTTTTTCCTCACAAATAACACCGGAGCACCCCAAGGTGATACACTGGGCCTGATGAAACCTTTTTCAAGCAACTCCTGCAACTGCTCTTTCAACTCCTTCAACTCAGGAGGAGCCATGCGAAAGGGAGGAATAGAAATGGGCTGAGTGCCCGACAACAAGTCAATGCCGAAATCAATGTCTCTATCAGGCGGCATACCCGGAAGATCATCTGGAAATACATCAGGGTAGTCCCTGACAACTGGGGCTGACTCAACAGTAGGGGTCTTAACACTAACATCTCTCACATAAGCCAAATACGCATCACACCCCTTCTCGACCATCCACTGAGCCTTAAGAAAAGAAATGACTCTACGGGGAGTATACTCTAAGGAACCTCTCCACTTTAACCTCGGTAATCCTGGCATAGCTAGCGTCACGGTCTTGGCGTGACAATCAAGAATAGAATAGTAGGGATACAGCCAGTCCATACCTAAAATACCATCAAAATCTACCGTGCTAAGTAATAGTAAGTCAATCCTGGTCTCAAAACCACTAATAACAATCAAGCACGACCGATATACGCGGTCCACAACAAGAGAATCTCCCACAGGAGTAAAAATATATACGGGGGAACTCAAAGAATCCCGAGATATCCCCAAATGTGAAGCAAAGAAAGAAGATACATATGAGTACGTAGAACCTAGATCAAATAACATAGATGCATCCCTATGACAAACAGGGACAATACCTGTGATGACCGAATCTGAAGCAACATCCTCTGAGCAGGCTGGGAGAGCATAATATCTGGCCTGGCCTCCCCCTCTAGGGCGACCTCGACGTCCCCGACCTCCACCTCGAGCTTTCTGAGAAGGTGAGGTATAAGCTAGGGCTGGAAGAATAGCGACCCGGTAGAAGACGTGGAACCTGATAAGTCTGAGGTGGTGGACCCATCCTAGATCTGGGGAAATCTCTGATCACATGACGAGGGTCACCACATCCAAAACAACCCCTCGGAGGACGTGGTAGCTGTTGCTGACGCTGAATGAGCATGCTAGACTGGCCAGTGATAGCGCCTCGAGCAGGAGGCACATGAGATACTGGTGGTGCATAATAAGGCTCCTGAGGTCTAAGAGGAGCTGGAATACCACTGGCTGCTGGAAGGGCTGAATGAATGGGATGACTCAGAAAACCCCTACCATAGCGTGCAGCTGGTGCACGAACTCCCAAAAACTAACAAGTCTCTCGAGACCTCTTGGCCTCTCTCTCCTCCCTGTCCCGGGCTAACATACTCTCAATCCTCCGAGCAATATTCATGGCCTGCTGGTAAGTGATATCTGTCTCTAGCTCTCTGGCCATCCGAATACTGGGATAGAGTCCCTCAATAAAGCGTCGAACCTTCTCTCTGACAATGACAACCAAAGTTGGTGCATGACGAGCCAAATCGCTATAACGGACTGCATACTCTAACACAGTTATGGTACCCTGGCGTGGCTGCTCAAACCCCGCACGCCAAGCATCCCCGAGGCTTTGAGGGACAAACTCAAGTAAAAACATCTCGGAGAACTGAGCCCAAGTAAGTGAGGCTGCCTCGTCCGGACTACTCAGCTCAAAAGCACACCACCACTGATAAGCTACTCCCCTCAGCTGGAAAGCAGTGATTGAAGCCCCACTTATCTCCATGATGCCCATAGTGCAGAGAATGCGATGAAACTCCTCGAGAAAACCCAGAGCGTCATCTGAAGCTAAGAACTCAGGTGGGTGGTACTTCTTGTACCTCTCAAGTCGAAGCTACTCTGCCTCAGGTACAGCTACCCTAACCTCATGCTGAGTTGGAGCTGCTGGGGGCATATGAATGTACTCTGGAACCTGCCCAATATGAACCCTCTGCTCAGGAGTATGGGCTGTGGGAGTCTGTGTCCCTCCCCTGGCCTGGGATGTAGTTGGAGCTATCAGAAGTAGTCCTGCCTGAGACAGAGTACTGAAGGCACTCAAGAACTGAGCCAATGTCTCCTGGAGGGATGGAGTAATAGTAGGGACCTATTGTGCCCCTCCAACTGTGGTTGCTGGGGGCTCCTCTGCCTCTGCTTTAGCCGGTGCTCGGGCTACACTATGTGCTCGTCCTCTGCCCCGGCCCCTGCCTCTGTTGGCTCTGACTGGGGGCTCGAGTTCCTGGTCATCAGTACGTCCGGTACGAGTATGAACCATCTGTAAGCAAGAATAGAATAAAGTTTAAGAATTTGATGACAGTAACTAGCACGATAAGGAATTCCAAAGAATTGGATTGTTCTTAACAGTTACACAGCCTCTCGAACATAGATACGGATGTCTCCGCACCGATCCGTGAGACTCTAATAAACCGGCTTGTGACTTGTGACTCCTATGAACCTAGACGCTCTGATACCAACTTGTCACGACCCGAATTACCCTCCGAATGGTCTCGTGAAGGCACCTAGTCTCTACGACTAGGTAAGCCTAAGATTTGCGGAAGATAAGACAAAACAATAATAGAAACAGTTAAGAAGAAGCAATACTATAAAAAAATTTTGTCACTCGGCATTTATAGCTTTTACTTTCCCAAAACCCGGAACATCACAAAGTCACAAACTCTGAACTACTTTAGCTCTATACAAAGGAATAAGGAAAATGTATCTATATATCTCATGTATGTATACTGGAGTGGAAGGGGACTCATGAGATTCTGTGGACGCGGCAGAATTTACCTCGCGGTCTCCTGAGTCCTGACAGCTACTAAGGTACTCCTAGCCATAGTGTTGTGTGCTAGTACCTGGATCTGCACATGGGAAAAACATGCACAGGAAAAGGCGTGAGTACTCCACATTCAGTACTCAGTAAGTGCCAAGCCTAACCCTAGTCAAGTAGTGACGAGGTCAGGTTGAGGCTCTACTGAGTTTTAAAATAAGTCAGTTATAAATTTAAACAGTGAAATATAGATAAGCAATGATAAACAAGATTAATGGAAACTGGAAGAATTAATAACAGAAAGAGAGCCCTTGGCTCAGCACAATATCTTGATAGTGATTATGCAATGCAGTACAAGGGGAAAGCTCCCGGATCTCAGTTCGTAGTCCCAATTTAAATATGCAATGCAGTACAGGGGGAAAGCTCTTGGATCTCGGTCCGTAGTCCCAATTTAAATATGCAATGCAGTACAGGGGGAAAGCTCTCGGATCTCGGTCTATAGTCCCAATTTAAATATTCAATGCAGAAGTATGTCGGATACGGCTTAATTAAACAGTTTAGGAAAGATAACAGGCAAGAATAAGGTAAAACTACCTAAGCATGGTGCAACTAGTAGCAAATAAGAGGAAATCAAGTAAGGACGGGTAAGAATGTTTATTCTTAAACTAACTACTCAGTTAAGACAGGAAACAGTAATATAGGAATGAAAATGAGTGATGCCATGGAAGGAAAAATGGAATTTTAGCAACAATGACCCGTGTACTCACTCGTCACCTCACATACACGGCGTCCACGTAACAATATCAGGATAAAATGCCTAAGGGGAAGTCCCCAACATAAAGTTAGGCAAGCCACTTACCTTGACTGCGCTAATAAACTCAATACCACGCTCTTGCCACGAGTATCCAACTCCGGGTGGCCCAAATCTAGTCAATTCGATTGCATAGTGTAAATATCATTTCAAGGAAACAAAATAACTAATAAGTTCGAAGCTAATATGCGAAATTAGGAAATTCACCCAAAAGTCCCCCGGGCCCACGTCTCGAAAACCGATAAAATTTACAAATTCCGAATACCCATTCACTCACGAACTCACTCGAACAAGAATCATCAAAATCCGACGTCTAAATCTCCCTAAATCCTCAGATTTCTACTTGGGGAAGTTTCATCCCAATTTCATGGGTTTTCATCCAAATTCATTGATTATATTGTGGAAATATATAGAGATTAATGGTATACAAGTGAATTAAGGTTAGGCTTCGAAACCCATTGAACATCGCCAAAACCCGAGCTCTAAATCGTTTTTGGAGTTATGAATTTAAAACCCTCAGAATTTTGTATAAACAACCCAGGGATACCGCACCTGCGGAAAATCCATTGCAGGTGTGGAAAGTCACTTAATAGGGCCGGGGCCACAGCTGCGGTCACTTGGCTGTATCTGCGGTCCCGCACCTGCGGAACACAGACCGCACATGCGACCACTGGCAGCCCCTGCCTAAATTCCGCATCTGCGAGCCCCAACTCCGCACTGCGTGTCCTCACCTGAGGTACCCCATCCGCAGGTGCGGAACACCAGAACCAGCAATGGTTCAACTGTGTTCCAAGTTCCAAAATCACCCGTTGAGCCTCAGAAATACCCCCGAGACCCCCGGGACCTCAACCAAACTTACCAACCAATCCTAATACTTCATTCAAACTTAGTCGAGCCTTCAAAACACATATCATAACATCAAAATAATCAATTATGCATGGATTCAAGCCTAAGAACTTATGGAATTTCCAAAATTCATATCTGATGCCGAAACACATCAAAACTCGCCCGAATGACCTCAAATTTTGCACACAGGTCATAATTGACATTACGGACCTGCTGTCGGTTTCGAAATTCCATTCCGAGTCCGATATCAAAATTTCACCTATCGGCCGAAATCGCCGAAATTCTAACTTTCGCCAATTCAAGCCTAGATCTACAACCGACCTCGAAAACACATTCCGAACACGTTCCTAACCCCGGAATCACCCAACGGAGCTAATGGAGTCGACATAATTCCATTCCGGATCTGTCTTCACACAGCTCTAGCTACAGCCTGATTTCCAAGGCTAAAATCCACATTTAAGAACTATGTGTCCAAAAATACTTCGAATTTTACCACTCAAAACTCCGACAAGTTTCAATAACATAAATAGACATGGGAGAAGAAGTTATTAGGGGATCGGGCGCTAACTCTCAAAACGACCGACCGGGTCGTTACAAGTCTTTAGTTTTATCTTTTCATGTATCTACTCTTGTGGGTGATACTGTTATTGTAGACCGTGTATATCGGCCATGTGTGGTGACTATTGGGGATCTGGAGACCAGAGTGGATCTTTTGCTGCTCAGTATGGTTAATTTAGATGTGATATTGGTTGTGGATTGGTTGTCTCCATGCCATGTTGTTCTACATTGTCACGCTAAGACTGTGACGTTGGCAATATAATGGTTGCCGAGGGTTGAGTGGAGCAGTTCTATAAACTATGTACCTAGTAGAGTGATTTCATACTTGAAGGCTCAGTAGATGGTTGAGAAGGGTTGTCTATCCTATTTGGATTTTGTGAGGGATGTTAGTGCAGAGTCTTCTGCTATTGATTCAGTTCCAGTGGTGCGTGATTTTCCGGATGTGTTTCCTGCAGACCTGCCGGGCATGCCGCCTGATAGGGATATTGACTTCGGTATTGATTTGGTGCCGAGCACTCAGCCCATTTCTAATCCACCGTATCATATGGAACTAGCGGAGTTGAAGAAGTTGAAATAACAACTTCAAGAACACCTTGATAAAGGATTTATTCGGCCTAGCATGTCACCTTGGGATGAACCAGTTCTATTTGTAAAGAAGAAGGATAGTCTATGAGGATGTTCATTGATTAGAGACAGTTGAACAAGGTCACATTCAAGAACAAGTATCCTTTTCCATGTAGTGATGATATACTCGACTAGCTCCAGGGAGAAAAGGTGGTCTCCAAGATTTATTTGAGGTCAGGGTATCACCAGCTAAAAATTCGGGATTCAGATATTCTTAAGACAACGTTCAGGACCCGATATGGCCATTATGCGTTCTTTGTTATTTCTTTTGGGTTGACCATTGCCCCAGCAGCGTTCATGCATTTGATGAACAATGTGTTTCAGCCTTATTTCGACTCATTCGTTATTTTATTCATTGATGACATCCTGGTGTACTCTCATAGACAGGAGGAGCATGCCCAGCATTTGATGATTGTGTTACAGAGATTGAGGTAGGAGAAGCTTTATGCAAAATTATCCAAGTGTGAGTTTTGGCTCGATTCAGTGGCGTTCTTGGGGAACGTGGTGTCCAGTGAGGGTATTCAGGTGGATCCAAGGAAGATAGAGGCGGTGCAGAGTTGGCCCAGGCGATTAGGAGATTTCTTGGTTTGGCGGGCTATTACCATCGTTTTTGTTGACGATTTTTCATCTATTGCATCGCCCTTAACCAAATTGACCCAAAAGGGTGTTCCATTCAGGTGGTCGGATGAGTGCGAGGAGAGATTTCAGAAGCTCAAGACTGCTTTGACCACGGCTCCAGTTCTAGTTCTTCCATTAGCTTCTGGTTCTTACATAGTGTATTGTGATGCCTCACGGATATGTATTAGATGTGTTATGATGCAGGTGGGTAGAGTGATTTCATATGCTTCGCGTCAGTTGAAAACCCATGAGAAGAATTATCCTGTCCATGATCTTGAGTTAGCAGTTATTATTCACGCCTTGAATATTTGGCAGCAATATTTGTACGGGGTTGATTGTGAGACCTACACTGATTACCGGAGTTTAGAGCTTCTATTCAAGCAGAAGGATATTAACTTGCGGCAGCGGAGGTGGTTGGAGCTTCTTAAGGACTATGATATCACTATTTTGTACCATCCCAGGAAGGCCAATGTGGTGGCCGATGCCTTGAGTCCCCGGTTAGAGAGTTTGGGGAGTTTAGCGTATCTTCCAGCAACAGAGAGACCCTTGGCATTAGATGTTCAGGACATAGCTAGCCGACTTGTCAGATTGGATATTTCGGAACCGAGTCGGGTATTGGCTTGTGTGGTCTCTAGGTTGTCTCTTTATGATCATATCAGGGAGCGTCAATATGAAGACCCACGCTACTTGTCATTCAGGACAGGGTTCAGCGAGGTGATGCTAGAGATGTGACTATAGGTGATGACGGGTTGTTGAGGATGCAGGTCCAGATATGTGTGCCTAATATTGATGTGCTAGGAAAATTTATTCTTCAGGAGGCCCACAACTTGCGGTATTCAATCCATCCGGATGTCGCGAAGGTGTACCGGGATTTGAAACAGCACTATTGGTGGAGGAGGATGAAGAAGGATAAAGTTGGGTTTGTGGCTCGGTGTCTCAACTATCAGCATGTTAAGTATAAGCATCAGAGACCGAGTGGCTTGCTTCAGAGGATAGAGATCCAAGAGTGGAAGTGGGAGCGGATCACCATGGATTTCGTAGTGGGGCTCCCACAAACTTTGAGGAAGTTCGATGCTATTTGGGTGATTGTGGAATGGCTGACCAAGTCTGCGCACTTCATTCCAGTTGGTACTACTTATTCTTCAGAGCGGTTGGCTAAGATTTACATCTGAGAGATTATTCACCTTCATGGTGTCCCAGTTTCTATCGTTTCAGATAGGGGCAAGTATTTTACATTGCAGTTTTGGAGGGCCGTGCAGTGAAAGTTGGGTACTCAGGTTGAGTTGAGCACAAACTTTTACCCTCAGACGGACGAACATTCCGAGGGCACTATCTAGATATTGGAGGACATGTTACGCGCTTGTGTCATTGATTTTGGGGGTTCATGGAACCAGTTTTTGCAGCTCGTAGAGTTTGCATATAACAATAGTTATTAATCGAGCATTTAGATGGCTCCGTACGAGGCTTTGTATGGGAGACGGTTGTAGATCTTCGGTGGGATGGTTTGAGCCGGGTGAGGCTAGGATCTTAGTTACAGACTTGGTCCACGATGCATTAGACAGGGTGAAATTGATTTAGGAGCGGCTTCGCACGACGTAGTCTAGGAAGAAGAGATCTGCTGATAGGAAGGTCAATGACGTGTCTTTCATGGTCGGGGAGAAGGTTCTACTGAAGGTATCACCCATGAAGGGTGTTATGAGGTTTGGGAAAAATGGAAAGTTGAGCCCTCAGTTCATTGGGCCTTTTGAGGTACTTCAGAGGATCGGGGAGGTGGCTTACAAGCTTCCCTTACCACCTAGCTTGTCGAGTGTGCATCCTGTATTTCATGTTTCTATTCTCCGGAAGTATGTCGGCGATCCGTGCCATATTTTGGATTTCAACACGGTTCAGTTGGATGGTGATATGACTTATGATGTGGAGCCGGTGGCCATTATGGAGCGGCAGGTTCGAAAGTTGAGGTTAAAGGATATACCTTCAGTGAAGGTGTAGTGGAGAGGTCAGCCTGTGGAGGAGGCCACTTGGGAGACCGAGCGGGAGATGCGGAGCAGATATCCACACCTATTTGAGACTCCAAGTATATTTCTAGACCCGCTCGAGGATGAACGTTTGTTCAAGAGGGAGAGGATGTAACGACCCGGCTGGTCGTTTCGATAGTTATAACCCCGTTTCTCCCATTTATACTTCTTTTGTGCCTTACAACTGTATTATGTCTTAATGGGTTGGTTGGTTAGGGTCCGGAGTGGTTTTGGAGTGAATTGAAACACTTAGTCTCTTAATTGGAAGGTTAAGTGAGAAAAGTCGACCGGATGTCGACTTGTGTGTAAACAACCTCAGATTTGAATTTTGATGGTTCTGTTAGATCCATTAGGTGATTTTGGACTGATGAGCGCGTCCAGAATATGATTTGGTGGTCCGTAGTAGAATTAGGCTTAAATTGGCAAAAGTTGGAATTTTTGTGGTTTTGGCCGGCAGTGGAAATTTTGATATCGGGGTTGGAATGGATTTTCGAAAGTTGGAGTAGTTTCTTGGCTTCATTTTTTACATGTGTGTAAAATTTTATGTCAATCAGACGTGTTTTGGTAGGTTTCGGCGTCGTTTTGTGGAATTCGGAAGTTTAGAAAATCTGTAGGCTTGCATCCGGGTGTAATTTGGTGTTTTGATGTTGTTTTTAGGGATTCGAAGGTTTGACTAAGTTCACGTGGGTTTATATGACTTGCTGGTAGGTTTGGTTGAGGTCCCGGGGGCCTCGAGGGTGTTACGGATGCTCATCGGAAGGAAATTTTGGACTTAGGAATTGCTGGTTTCTTCTGGTGTTCTAGTGTTTCGCACCTGCGGTGGCGAGCCCGCATGTGCAGCCCTGCAGAAGCGAAGAGGAGGCCGCAGGTGCAGGCAAGGATGGGTTGTACTGGAAGCGCAGGTGTGAAGGATTGAGAGCATCTGTGAGCCTGCAGGTGCGAGGCTAGGCCGTAGATGCGGAAGAATGAATCATGGGTAATTCCGCAGAAGCGGAAGATGGGCCGCAGAAGTGACTCTGCAGGTGCGAGACCTGGAGTGCAGGTGTAAGCCCGGTGGGCATAAGTGATTTCTGTAGGTGCAGAACTTTGGTCGCAGAAGCGTGTCTGTGGAAGCAGGCTGGGCACCATAGGTGCGGTTTTGCGGGGCAAAACCTATAAATAGAAGACTTCGAGATTTTTCCCCATTTTCACATTTTGGAACTCGTACTTCGGGGATTTTTTAGGAGATTTTCTAAGGTATTTCGAGGTTATCACTGAGGTAAGTCCCTTGAACCTATTTATCTTCAGTAATGGTGTTTCCCCGTTGATTTTATTCCTAATTAGTGATATTTTGAAGTGAAATTTGGGGGTTTAAGGCTTGGGAATTGGAGAGTAATTTTGGGGTTTTAGAGGGGCAATTGAGGTCGAATTTTGATAAATTTGATATAGTTAGACTCTTGAGTGAATGGGCTTTCGGGTTTTTTGACTTTCGTCGGGTTTCGAGACGTGGGCTCAGGGGGCCGGGTTCAGCCAATTTCGGATTTTGGGCTACAATTTATTAGTTCTATTGTGGAATTGATCCTTTTAGCCTATATTGATTATCTCGTTATATTTGTGGCTAGATTCGAGGCGTTTGGCGGTAAATTCGAGAGGTAAAGGCATATCGGAGTAGGATTTATGCGCGGTTGAGGTAATAACAGTCTTAAATCTGGTTTTGAGGGTACGTAACCTCGAGAATTGGTATGATGTGAATATTTTGAGGTGACACACATGCTGGGTGACGGGCGTGTGAGCATGCACCGAGGAGATTGAAACTTGGTCCGTCCCGTGAGACTGTAAAGTTGAATAGTCCATTATCATTACTTGTTTTTCCTTATTTTTGAGCAATTGACTGTCTTTCATGTTAGAAACCATGCTTAGGCCATATGATATCATTGTTGGGACTCGCAGCGGTCGTGTACTTTTTGAATCGATTGCTAATTTCCATCTTGTACTCAGTCACCATCTTACTTGTGTATTATATCTCAACTCTCTCTCATTTCTTGTTGATACTTGTTGTATTCTCTATTTGGGCTGATCATTGTGTTATGTTGTGAGCCCGAGGGGCTGGGGAGGCTAGTGACTGAGATAGGGCCTGAGTGGCGAGCTTTGAGTTGTGTGATGTATATGGATCGGGTTGCACGCTGCAACAAGCCTTTGGGATATATATATATATATATAATATTGGATCGGGTTGCACGCCGCAACAATATTGGATCGGGTTGTCCACCGCAACAATATTGGATCGGGTTGCATGCTGCAATAATATTGGATCGGGTTGCACGAGGCAACAATATTTGGATAGGTCTGCACGCTGCAGCAATATAGCACTTGGGTTGAAGGAGCCCCTCGGGGGTCTGTACACTCCCAATGAGCGGAGGTACCTATTGAGAGGTTGTATTGAGGGTTGAGGGCCGAGAGTATGAGCTGTTGAGATGAGTGTGAGTGATTGCTGCCTTGAGAGGTTGTACTTGCTTTTATCTATTGTTTCACTTAGTTGTTATCTGTTGTTGTTGTGAAATTTTTGGAAGATTCATATCTGTTTTACTTGAGCTTGAACTGATTTGACTTAAACTACCAGATTTGAAAGCATGTTCACTCCTTACTGAAAACTTTTGAAACGAACTGTATTTTCATAGCTCGACACTGCTTCTCAGTTCCTTATTTAATTTTGTTACTTGTTGAGTTGGTTGTACTCATGCTACACCCTGCACTTCATGTGCAGATCCAGGTGTGTACGGTTCTGGTGGTCGCTGAATTCGTGCCCGAACTGATTATCGGAGACTTACGAGGTAGCTGCCAGCGTTCGCAGTCCTTGTTTCTCCTTTTTCTTATCTTTTTTCTCATGTATTGGCATTTGGAAAAGGTTGTAGTAGACTCTATTTCTAGACTGGTTGTTAGATGCTCATGACTTCGTGACACCCTGATGTCGGGCTATTATTTCGCACTGGTGTTTTGGGTCTTTACCCCATTGTTATGTAAACCTTCTGATACTTTAACTGCTTTAACTCACTTCTGTTATATATCTAAATCATAATGAGAATGTCGGCTTGCCTAGTTCTATGATAGTCGCCATCACGACAGGTTAAGTATTTTGGTCGTGACAAGTTGATATCAGAGCCTAGGTTACATAGGTCCCACGAGTCATGAGTAGGTTTAGTAGAGCCTTGTGGATCGATACGGAGACATCTGTACTTATCTTCGAGAGGCTGCAGAATACTTAGAAAAAATCCACATTCGTGAATTCTTGTCATGTGAATCTGTTGATTCTGGTAACTAAACTTCTATTATTTCATTCTCTCATAGATGGTGAGGACTCGTACTACTAGGCAGGATGGACAGCCACCAGTACCATCAGCCAGGGCCACGAGAGGCCGACGTCGCGGTAGAGGCCATGGTAGGGGCAGAGTTGCAGCCCGCACAGCAACTAGGGCAGTACCTGCCCAGCCGGTTGCATCTGCTCAGGACTATGTGGTTCCTGTTATACCTGAGGATGAGCAGCGCAGATTAGAGAGGTTTGGGAGACTCCTGCCTCCATCTTTCAGTGGTGTAGAGGGAGAGGATGCACAGGTTTTCTTGGACAGGTGTAAGAGGATACTTAGTACAACAGGTATTCTTGAGACCACTGGGGTCTCGTTCACTACCTTTCAGTTCTCAGGGTCTGCATTCAGTTGGTGGGAGGCTTACAAAAGGCGTAGGTCGGTCAGTGTCGCGCCCATTACCTGGCAGTAGTTCTCCGTTATCTTTCTGGAGAATTTCGTGCCTCAGTCCCGCAGAGAGGAGCTGCGCAGGCAGTTTGAGCAGCTTTGTCAGGGTGATATGTCTGTGACGCAGTATGAGATGCGATTCTCGAATTTGTCCTGTCATGCTATCTGGTTGGTTCCCACTGATAGGGAGAGGATCAGGAGGTTTATAGATGGCCTCACTTTTCAGTTGCGATTGCTTATGACCAGACAGAGAGAGTGTATAGTGCTACTTTTGATGAGGTTGACGACATTACTCGTTAGATTAAGATGGTTCACAGTCGGGAGAGGGTTGAGAGGGAGGCCAAGAGGCCTCGTGGACATGGTGGATTCAACGGTGCTCCTTCTGGGGGTCAGTTCAAAGTAGAGGTCGTCCTTTCAGACATGCTCAGACGGCTTGCCCAGGTCACCATGGTGCATCATTTGGCCATGGTTCTCACAGTTATCAGCAGGGCCGTTGATCTCTCGGTGCTCCTCCAGCGCAAGAGTTCGTCCTGTGCTCCATCTGGTCGGGTTCGTCTATGCCGGGTCCTTCTGCTAGTTATCCCGATGCTCTGGGCTCCCTTCAGTCCCTAGCACCAACACCGAGGAGTTGTTATGAGTGTGGGGAGTTTGGTCACATGAGTTGTTATGAGTGTGGGGAGTTTTAACCCTAAAACTAAATGGCCAAAACATCAAAGACTGCCACAAAAGGAAACCGCTTCATCTCGGCCGGCCGGTGAAGATCGAGAAAACTTTGTCGGTCCCTGGTCGATGCGAACCGGTATCGAGATACATATGCTACATACCTGAGAACTTCCTCAAGTAAGTGAAGAAATATTGTAACTGGAAAGGAAAGGAAGTGGTGATACCGGCCCCCGAAGAAGACATCACTATCCACGTGGAAGTGTTTTTGAGTGTTTACACTTACCCTTTCACGCTGGGTCCCCTCGATACCGTTATTGTGGATTTCTACCGAAAATACCAAGTGACCTTAGGACAAATCCAGCCCTCCTTTTGGAGGATTGTCACACTGCTCTGATTTTTTGTGAGCAAAATTGACGGGCTCCCTTCACCCTCAACCACCTTATAAGTTTATATAGCCCCCGAGTCTACCAAGGTGGATTGATAAAACTCCAACGCCGAGCCACAAGGGCTTTCATCTCAAGCATAGACAAGGACAAAGACCAGGGTTGGATGGGTTGATTCATCCGAGTGAGGACTTCGGACCTAATTCTGGCTGAAAACATGTCGTTCCCCGATAGATGGAACATGAAACGTAAGTATGATTTATCAATTTCTGCATGTTAGTTTCATTTCTTCACTTCCTCTTATCGATGCTCCTTTTCGGTGTAGCTGCTACCTAGATGTCGGGGGCGGTTCCCTATCTCAAGAGCTGGGTCAGGAGTCTGGTCTCGACCTCAACATATGCTAAGCGCGCATGGCGCGATTTATCGAAAGGCCAATGGGAAGCCAAAAAAATGGTTAGACTTTTTCATGTGTATAATGGTTCGATTAAAACATTCCTCCAAACTTACACAATTTCTTCTT
Organism: Nicotiana paniculata; assembly: GCA_005239505.1. Taxonomy (NCBI): domain Eukaryota; kingdom Viridiplantae; phylum Streptophyta; class Magnoliopsida; order Solanales; family Solanaceae; genus Nicotiana; species Nicotiana paniculata. The sequence goes on from ML347497.1 coordinate 20,834, forward strand.
CTACAGGTCCTGGCAAAGATGAAGTCATGAGGCCCTCATCTGGTGAATAAAAACTTCAGCTCCCTGTCCCGAAGCCAGCTAAGGAGAGCAAGAGGAAGAGGATATCGACCTCCGAGGGGCCAGAGCCTTAGAAAAGAGTGTCTCGTAAGTCAAAAAAGAATATCATACCCTTGTCCGTGGAGTCAATTTAACTTCTAAGGGAGGCAGAGGAAGAAAAAGAAGACGACTCCGGGCTGGTGGCCCGTGTAAAGACAGTCACCGAGCCTCAGAAAGCTGTCGAGCCGGTAGGAGTCAAAAACATTCTGCCCCAAGTTGATGGGGCCTCAGGAGGAGACTTGGGTGAAGTCCCCGAGCTGGCTAAGGCCGAAGGTGCCTCACCTCGAGGAGAAAAGGCGGCGAAATCAGTAGTGGAGGCCGGTCTAGAAGCTCCTCGAGATGAAAAGAATGTCCCAAGATACCAACTTGGGGTAATAAAAGTTGGAGACTCACCATTACTCCCTTCATTTTCGGAGGAGACGATTTAGGAGGGTCAAGCCATGAAGACTCCTTATGCAGAAGGAGCCCACAGAGATAAGGATCCCTTCCATGGTTATTTTGTAGGGATTGAGGATGCCGCCGGCCTGAGTGATTTAGAGATATCGAGGAAGGACTTGGGCGGAACTTCCTCGAGTTTCAGACTGACCAGTCAATTTTTGGCCCTTAGCGTCAGTCCTGGGATCAAACGAACAATCGACATCTCGATCCCGGAGGATGCATAAGTTTTTGCCACCCCTACGGGAGTGGCCAGTTATCTTCGAGGCCTGATCATGAGGAATACCAAGGTGATGGGCGAAGTGGGAGCACCGCGTCTTTTCAATGAGGCACAACAGTACTTGAATCGGGTAAGCCTTAACTCTCTTTATCGATATTAGTTTCCATACTTGTGTTTTTTTCTTCTTTCCTAACTCCCTTTCTTCTATTTGTGTAGGCCTCAACGATTCATCATGAAGCTTTTTCTAGGTCTCGGACAGAATTGAGCCGATACGAGACTGAAATCCAAGGGCTCACCGAGAAAACAAATTCCCTCAAGTTTCTCAATGAACAAAGGGAAGAGGAAGCAAAGGGACTTCGAGTTGAGCTAGCTGCATCTTAGAACAAAACGACCTGACCGAGCAGGTAATAAAAATCTTCGAAGCTCATGGCAATTGGTTCGGGGGTGATGGCTAACAATTCGATTTCACAGGTCCAGCAGAAGCTCGAGATGATCTGGCATATGGTGAAGGCGGAAACCATGACATGGAAGCAGAACATGGACCATTTTTCCTCGGAGAAGGAGGCTGCTCGAGCTCAACTAGCCTTGGTTGAGAGTCAGCTCCAAATCTTGAAGGAGAAAAACTTGGTGCAGACCAAGAAAATCGAGGAGCTTCAGACTCAACTATGTTTAGTAACCTCCGATCGAAAGAAGTTGGCCACAGAACTTGCAGCGGCCAAATTTGAGGCCGAGATGCCCGAGGCCGAAGCCGAAGCAACCGTATTAATTTAAAGGTCTGACGCCGAAGCTTCTTCAAGATCGAGCAGAAGAGGTTGTCGATGCCTCTAAAATTCAAACGAATTGGGTGGCCGAGCATACCAAGCGCCAGTCTCGAAGGGAGACTCTCGTGGAGATTCATGCTCGTGGCTTCGATCTTACTGCTGAGATTGAAAATGCCAAAGGACTTGAAGCTGAAGCCAAAGCATTGGTCTCTCCTGATAATGATGACTCCGGGAGCATGAGTGGGTCCGAGAGCGGAGAAGACCCCGAAGGTGAAGATGTTTCTCCTGGAGAAGATTAGGCACTTAGAATTTTTCCTTTTTGAACTTTTGTATAGGATCTTGATCGGGCCACGTTTCCCTTGTAAATAACTTTCATATATATAAACATCTTTTTTTCCTTTCCGTCTTGTCTTTATTTCATTTCTTCCTTATGAAATTTTTGTTTCATTTATGCCTTATGAAACTTTTGTTTCATTTATGCCTTATGATATTGCATTCATAAGTTTGAGGCTTAGGTAATTTGACCAAAGCCGGACTAGTATAGTTTTTACAATCGAGTGGGTGTTTGCTCGAACTCGAAGTAGGGTAACCCTTAGGTTTTAATTGAGTAAGGATGATTTCTCGAACTCAAAACAAAAGATGGCCCTTAGGCTTTTGTATTAGGCCGATATGGCCTTTTTAAAAGAACAGAGTTTTCCCCTTTCGGCTTGAAAAGTTTATTGTTATATAAAATTTGTTATGCCTTAGCACGAAATAAGGAATTGTTCGGGAGTTCGAACAATTTTGTACCCATTAGGGTTTTTGAGGCTCAATATTATCGAATCCCTCTGTAATGTTTTGAAACGCCTTAGCACGAAATAAGAAATTGTCCGGGAGTTCGAACAATTTATAGGCTCGATATTATCGAAACCCTTTTGTAATTATTCCGAGGGTAGCCTGTTTAACCAGTTTGTGAAAGTATTCGAAGGTCTATTTTATTTCGGAATTCGGACATCTCCGAACCGTGTTAATTCGGCCATTGCCTTTTATTTGGGACTTGCTTCTTAGGCTTATTTTCCCATTTCACTTCGAGCTTTCCCGAAGTGTCAGTCCCCAAATGGGGTGGCCGTGGCCTATCAAATTCGTGGGTTACCTTTAAGGTCTTATAATCTCAAAATTTTGATAATTTGATCTCGTCTATATTTTGGACGGTAGTCCCCGAGTGTGGGGTTAGTTGTTCGAATCTTCTGTTATGATTGGCCCTTAGGCATATTTTCACAATAGATCCATAATATGAAATTGTAGAGTATAATTTTTCTAAGACATGAGATATTGGCAAGGAAAAATACTTCTTTTAATAGATGATTATACATGCGTACATGTTTGATGTCGGGGCTCGTATTCACTTTGAAAAGGTTGGGTATGTCTTAGATACACTTTGGAAAGGTGGGGTGTGTAAAGTAATATTCATTCCCATAAAGTGTGTAACAGGGATTTGGGTCATAGTTCAGGGGGTAACTTATGTATTTTACCTTTTAAAAAGTTCATTATCCAACTTCATTTTTAATAGATAATATGAATGAATAACTGTTTTTTTAGTCATTTTATCACAGCTATTGTCGGGTAAAATATTTGCAAGAATATATATATATATATATATCTGTCAATTAACGCTAAGAAAATTAAACGAATATGATAATTAATTTCAACGTGTTTGGTTCTTCATAAAATTATAATATGTAGTGCTGTTTAACTGTGGCAATGTAAAGGCATTAGCAAAGATGTACTCTTCAAATTCAAACTTTATAATAACGAAACCTCATTAGTTAAGAAAACAAAAGTAGCGCATTTTGTAAACATTATTGACACTAGACTACAAGTCATTTCTACATTACTGACTTCTATGAATACTTGTAGTAGGACCATAATTATTAGTTGTACTTAAACCATACGGATCAGAGGCAAACCCACAATTTAAATGTCAATCGATGATTCAATTTAGATTTAACCAAAATATGTTTTGTTTATTGGGTGTTCGGTTTTAATATGTCACTATCTTTTAAAAATATATCTATATATATATATGTATATAATATAAAATTATTGTCGAACTATACGGGTACCGATAACTCCTCTCTTTATAACATAGGTCCGTCACCGATAAAGATACACCACGAGAAATGGACAAATTGGCAAAATTATTGACACTAGACTACAAGTCATTCCTAAAATTACTAATTTCTGAGATAATTTATAAATAGTCATAGTAGAACCGTAATTATTAGTTGTAATTAAACTATATCTATACAGATACACCTATAAATATATACTACGAGAAATGGACAATATTGACAAAAATATCAAGATTTTTTTCAACTTTCAAGTATGATATGTGGTGCCATAATGCTAAAGTAGTTTTTAGTACGGGGCACTTGTGATTTCAATCCCCATGAATGGTGACACACACAACTTTTCAATTTAATTTATTGATACGACCTTGATTTCACGTACGCTCAAAGTCCACCATTTGGAAAAACTAGATAAAGGTTGCAAAACCACAAATATTTGGATGTGAGTACATTCATTGTTGGTCCAAATCAAGAGAGTTATTTGCGATTTACAGGATACATTCAAGACTAACGAGCATCAACCAAACCCTCCGTGAAAAAGAAACCAAAAAATAGAAGAACGAGCATATATATATTTTAAGTCGCTCGTGTTTTCTTTAGCAAATTATCCTTCTGTTATTTAATAATTCGATCATTTCTATAGTTAAAATAGCACATTTTATTTAAAACAATATTTTCATGAGGCACAATAAATATTTCATATTTGAGACTCTTACTTTCAGATTTCTACAGCTTTCTTCTTTTCTTTTTCCCTTTTCAGCCCAGATTCAATGTTTACATTCTAGCCGGTTTACATGTGTCGCGTCCCGTTTTCTTGCGAAAGCGGGTTTCAGCGTGTGACAACTCTTTTAAAGGGAGGGTGTTAAAAGAGAAGAGTCGCCATCTAACGAAAAAAAGAGATTTGTCCTCTCCTATAAAGAAATCAAAAAATAATTGTTTCGTAAAATCTCTTCTAATACTAATATCTAATCACTAGCAAATCTACTAAAATCTAATAAAAAAAATAAGTAATAAATTAAGATTTTATTTCAACACAGAACAAAGAGGACATTATACAGGATGGGTAGAAAGAGGTGTGATACTTGGCTTGATTCAGGGAATGATTTTGGGGTGCGCTAGGGCATCTATCCTGCAAATAATTCTGTTTAACTAGTCAACGCCACCAAAGATCGGGTAAGGGCTCAAATTACCTCAAAGAGAAGGTGTTAGACACTCTTCGAGGTCCACAACTGTGGGTCCCGACCGAAATTAAGACTATGTGGATTACATAATTAGGCTAGGTGATCAGATAAACAAAGAGATATAAAAGTCAAAGAATTTCATTATAACACAATGAGAATTGGTACGAATCTTTTAAGGACTACATGGATACAACTATAATAATCTATATTAAATGACTAAGCGTGAATAGCAAGTATATTATGGGGGGGGGGGAGGGGGGGAGAAGGACGGTCCTGGATTTTTTTAGCATACTTTGTGGAACATAAATAATACTTCCCAACTCCTTTTAGGTAGGAGTTGCTCATATTATTCAGCGAGCACGGACTATCATCTCCTGCTACCCAATTATTAAGTTGACGTTATTTACCTAAAGCATTCTAATTCAATTATAAGTCATGTCATATGCGTGCACTACCCGTCCCATGCCTATGGTCCAGGAGGTTTTGGATGTCTATTTGAGTGGTTCTAGACTTACTTAGGTGGCTCAAAATGACAAAAACTAATCGCACATGCAAAACAAATAGGACTACACATAATAGCAAATAGTGGCTCATTTTAGCCTCCATACATCAACAAAGAAGCACGCAGACTGATTTTCAGATTAAGCAGTAGAACATATCGAACTTAAGACTTAGAGCCCTTTGGTCCTATAGGCATGATCTCTATGTGATTCCAGTACCAAACAGGTAATGCTGCATTTTTAAGACAATATATGGACAGATTGTATCGTTATAAATCCTAAAGGCATGGTTTCTAAGTGATTCTGATTTTTAGCAAAGTACATCGACAGATTTGCAGATTACAAATCTATAGGCATGATTTCTAGATTGTTTGCGCAAAAGGTAGTGAACAACCCTAGAATCATGAATTACCAACATCGATTTTATGGACGAGTTTCTTAAGCAGGTGACAGTGTCCTAGAAGCATGATATCTATAGTTGGCAATTGATTTTATATTTTTATCCCTATAGGCATGCTATCTAAGCGAAGTGGTACAAACGATATGGGCAGCTGGTTGATTATTAAACCTACAGGCATGGTATCAAGATGAGCAGTACGATGATAATTGAGGCAATTGATAGATTAATCATTCAAAGTCTTATATGCATGGAACCTAGGTAAGTAGAATATTGCATGGCTACGCCCTATAGACATGCTATCTAAGAAAGCACATCAGTAGAAACAGGTACGACAAATACTCGAAATAGCATGTGTTGGTAAGTTAAGTAATATGTGTGCGTATGACTCCTTTAGGCAGGCTTTCTACACGTGAGTTTATAACATGTAGAGCAAATAATAAATAGACCACGTAGATCCTATATGCATGCTTTCTACCCATTTATGTGAGAATTAGATTACCCTACCCCATTTTTACTAATTTCTCCATCTGTTTTTATTCATAAATTATTACAGACTCAAGAATAATGAATACAAGTGCGAATGTTACATGCTGAAAGACTAGAAGTACAAATAAAAGAGCAGGCTTAAAGAGAAATAACCCAGTAACATCTGAGCCTTCAACAAGCTTCACCTTTCACATGAACAACAGACCCAGAACCCAACACGTCTCAAGAGTGAGAGTTTATCAATTACACACCCAGGTCCATACACAAACTCGTACCAGGCTTAGAAGGGAGAAACCATATATGATAACCAATTGAAAATCCTAAAGTCTATTAGCAGTGATCATCATTCTTAGAAGCTAATGGAACAAGATTGGTCAGACAAGAGGGTTTAAACATACCAACTAGGTAGACAACTTTGACATAGCAAGCTTGACATAGGAGAACTAACACCATATTGAGCAATCATTCAACAAAGGAAAGGGTATAGCATGCTAAAGCAAGTCTATTGTGTTAACAGGACAAACACACATACATGCTAAACTCCCAGAAATTAAGTCTAGCACAAAACATTAACCAAATTGGTTACAAAAGACTTTAAACAAGCGAGCCTTATTCAAAGTAATTATAGTTAGAGGGATATCCAATTTCATATAAAGATGACCATAAGTAGCATAGTAACAAACTAATGACATGGTTTACCATAAACCTCAACAGTGTCCTAACTCATGAGAATATACAACACTTAAGGGTGAATGAGACAGGCAAGTATAACCATTCGTGCCAATTGCCTAGATAGAAGGGAAACTAACACGGCAATTTGTCCTAGAAGCCATTCTGAACCAAACATGCAACATAACTTAAATGACATGGAAACATGTTTTAGCTAATCAATACAGTTTCAGAGACCTATCATTTGGGAAAGAAGAACTCAACAAGGTCTAGATTATAAACATGAAAATACAGGACAAGGCAAGGAGCACACATTAGTCTAGAAGTACTTAAGAAAACTGGAATCAATTCCGATAATGAAAGCATATTGCATATACTAAAGTCTACTGAATTCGCTAATAAGGGACATAGAACTGCAGGGGATTGTTAAAAACAATATAATGGCAGTAAAGCATACAGTATCAGGGATCCATGAATAGCATAGAAACTGAATCATGCTTACATAATTTAAACAACATTAGCACATAGAACACACATGTCATAGACAAACAGAAAGGGGAATAGTTAACATTGTAAGAGTTGAAGACACTAACCAGTAGCACAACTAAACGAGCAAATGAGTGAGAAATTTAGAATACTGGTAGCAGCAATTGAAAGAGAACTCCAAATCCCCGATGCTTCAGAGTTCACAAGAGCCTCGAGAAGGACTCTGAGCAGTGCTTGCACCGGAGGAGGTCGTTTTAACAATATTATGGCCTTGGATTTCAGCCGTCCAAGAATTCAACAATTCTAGAAAATATTCAAGTGTCTCAGAAGAGGTGAACGGGTGAGAGAAGAGTATAGTGAGAGTATTAGCAGTCAAAAAATTCAGCCTCTCCAAAGGTAAATCAGGAGGGGTTTATATAGTAGTCAAAATCAACATCCAAACTAGGAAACATAATTAATCGAACATAAATAAGGAAGTAGAAGCATGTAAAATCGTTCATAATAAATTTAAGAGAAAATCAAGTAAACCCTAGTTCAAAAGGAAAGCACAGATGGTCCGAAATCTCACTAAATCAGACCATATAGCCTGGTAGTGAGTGCATATAGACGAAATAACGTCTAAATCTCAAAGGTTGAAGGCGGTGGCACCCGATTTGAGGATTGGTACTTGCCAAAATTGGGGCAAGTACTATGTAACACCATAGTCTTGTAGGAAACGATGATATGATCCATAAAAGGTAAGAGAATCGTAGTAAGAATCCAAGATTTGATCGGATTTGAAAGGGATTTGAGTGAGGCGGCTAGGGTTTGAGGAGAGAGGATTTTAGGCTGGTAGTCTCAGGGAAATGGGGTTAGGATTTCTAGGTTAGGCTAATTAAAAGGGGGGAATAAACGAGGGCCGTAGATCTTGAGAGATCAACGACCATGATTAAAAAAATTGAATAGGGTAGGTCATGAAGATGGGTACCGATCGGGTTTAGTAAGGGGTCATTTGGCTTGGGCTGGGGGCTGTTGGGCTAGAGAATTGGGCCAAATTTAGTCAGAAATTGACTTTAAAATGGGCTATAATTTAAATCCACGAAATTTATCAAAAAATAAATTATAAAGGTGATTAATAAATGATAAAAAATGTTATTTATGCAGCAAAATACTTAAAAATAATAGCTTAATGTTATAAAAATATAAGGAATGATGTTTTAGCATAAATAATGTAATGAATACAATTATGTGTAGAATATAGGTTATTACTGCAAAATTATGTAAATAACTTAAAAATATATATGCAATTATGTAAAATGAAGTAAAAATATTTACAACATGTATGTGGGTATAAAATACTCCCTTTGTTTCAAATTAGATGATATACTTTCCTTTTTAGTCTGTTCCAAAATACTAGCACATTTCTAAATTTGGAAATAATTCTACTTTAAACTTTTCATTTTACCCTTAATGAGAAGCTTTTATAACTACATAAATTTCATGACCCCACAAAGTTTTTACCCCTTAAGCTTTTAAGACCACAAGTTTCAAAGTCTTTTTTTTTTCTTAAACTTCGTGCCGAGTCAAACTACCTCATCTAAATTGAAACGGAGGGAGTAACAAATTTGAATGATTAAATCATCATAAATAATTTAAAAGGATAATTAATAAATATTTAAGTAATTTTTATGCAAGAAAATTAATTTCAAAGCTCTAAAATTCATGAAAAAAATTGTAAGATATTTGTATAAATCTTGTAAGTTAAGGAATGATGCAAGAATGAGATTTTGAAAATACATATACTATTTGGGAAAATATGAGGGCAAAATTTGGTATTCAACTACATGGATTATACATTGATTATAGTCAATTATACATATATTATACATGAATTATACATATATTATACATCTGGCGGCTATTTATAGTTTAAGAGATTAGGTGAACGACTATTTGGGTTAATTTTTCTATTTATTTTCTATTGACTGTGACACAGAGAAATGAGAATCAAATAATTACAAGTAAAATTTATATAAGTACTAACCGATAATGTTCTAAATCCACAAGGGCACTACGTATTATTGGGGTAAACGGGATAATTGGCAGAAGAGTAAAGAGCTTGATCTTTCTGCGCGATCTTCCTATAAAATTCTATCAAAAGAAAATGTAGGCAGGAAAGAGCTAGAACAACCTCGAATGTCCTAATGATTACCGAAACGGCTCCGTAATTTTTTTTTCTAAAATCTGGGGTTTCGTTGTGCCGAGATAGACGTATGTGTTAATGATAGTAGAGATTCTATACAGACTTCTTTGGTTGAACAGTTAGCTTGGGAGTTGAAGGAAAATATAGGCAGAAAAAGGCATTTTTACGGCCCACTATGCGGCCGCAGAATCACTATGTATGGCCACAGAGTGAGGCCGTCAATTGGGCAACTTTTGGATGTCATTTCGCGGCCAATTATGCGACTGCAAAACGATTTCGCGGGCTGCATACCAATCCCAAAACCAGCATGGAAATTTCTTGGAGGGAGGTTCTGCGGCGCATTATGCGACCGCTGAACAGTTCTGCGGACCGCATAATGGCCGCATATGCGACCGTAGATCCCGTTTCGGAGCTTCATTTTTGGGTTTTTATCACCCGACCCCCTTCTCATAAAATACTATTAAGGGTCATTTTAGAAAGATAAAACTTACATTTTAGAGTGAGAGGAAGGTGGTCTAGAGTGAGAAAAGGAATTCTAAGCCATTATCATCAATCTTTGCCCAAACCTTAAAGATTTATCTAGAGTAACTCAAAAAGTCTTCAACTAAAAGGTAAGGCTCTCCACCCTGGTCCTTAATTTTGAAAATTAACTAGTAATGGTAATTGCTAAGATAATTCTTGGGTATGTGAGTTGTTTATTTTGCATGCATGTGTTATCAAGGGGTGTGAGAAGGTTGTTGAGCTAAAAATGGTAAAAAAAGGGTTGGTGGGATGATGGAATCCTCCATAAAAGGACCTTGAAACCTTAATGTACACCTAGTGTTTGATAAAATATTCAAATGAGCTAGAACCATGATCATCTTTCTAATTTTGGTTTAATTTATTATATTTTTAAAATAGATCGAAGTTGCTAAGACTTCTGGAAAATTTTAGAATCTAAGGAAGATCAAGTGAGGTATATGTGTTGGCTAAACTCTTCTCTTAAATTAAATCCCACAATATCCATGTAAGTCCCGAGTTGCTCATTGTGAATCGATTAACCCGGATAAGATGGTGTTAAAAGACATTTGTGATCAATATGTAATTCAAATGTTCTTGTTATGTTGTATTACTATTTAAGAATTTATTCAAAGTATGGGTTGCATATCTAAATGCATTGACTTCAAGTTGTGTTTCAAATGAAAGCTAATGAAAAATTGTCTAAGAAATCATAATGCGCCTAAGACTCCTATTTGCTCAAATGTGCGCTTAAATATCTTAAATAGAAATGTCTTGTTGTTGAAAATTCCATGATGATGGTTGAAAGTAAAAAGGTGTGCATGAAATACGAATTATGTAATGCGAAATGTGAAATATGAAACACAACCAACGTGCCAAGAGAAATAATACAATTGTGACCACTATTGCCAATAAAATGAAGAGATGTGCAAGAAATATGAAATGAGATGATTGATAGAAAAGGATGGTGCCTCGGTTGAGGCGGCCTAGCTGATCGGGTCATGATCGGACGTCATGCTGCACACATGGAGGTGATTATGTTAGAAATTGAAATTGAAATTGTGATTATGGTTGATGTCTCGTGTGAGACGGCCTAGCCGATCTGGTCGTGATCGGACGCCATTCCTCACACATGGTGATGACTGTGTTAGAAACTGTAATCAAAATGGTAAACGATGACATATCGGTACTAAATATCTCCCAACATAAAATATGAAAATCACTCAAAAACTTGTCGGGTTCCTAACTTGATGTTTTGTGTATTGTTTGAGACTCCCATTAATTTTATGACTATTCATTCTTGTTTTATCATTCGTTCCATAAAGAGGGTATTTTGTAATTCATACTAGTACTATTCCATATGCGCTAACGTCCCTTTTGTCGGGGCCACTGCATCTTTAATGGATGCAGGTGGTTTCACAGCAGGCAGCTTTGATCGTTGATAGCGCACCCTCTTCCCAGCTGACTTGGTGAGCCCCAATTCATTCGAGGTTGTATATCTTTTGTCCTTATGTATTATGTTTTGAGGTATAACCGGAGCCTTATTGACAGTACTATCATCGTACTCTTTTATATCAATTAGAGACTCCCAAGATATTGTGTGGGTGGTATGCCGGTGTTGGGAAAGTCAAACTAGAAATTTTAGTAACTGCATCATACGTTCCACATTATACTATGAAAGTGTATGTATTCTGAAGCTTATGGATGATGAAACTGCAGATAATGAATTGGTATTGTCTACACAATCTCCTTATTGGTTAATTAATAAATATATGTATTCTCTTCAAATCACGGGCGAGTTTGGGTAGAAAGTATTCAACAGGTTTGCTTGATCGGGTTCACTCGATTGAGCGCCGAACACGCTCCCCGATTTTGGGGCATGACATAAACAAATTGATAATTTTTAATCATATTCTTCTACTTTCTAATTCATTCACTTCAAGATTGATTCGAACGCCACGTAACATTTTGTCTGTTTATTTGCTCCAATTGAAAGAGTAAAGAAATCAGTACTCTTTTTCTGATCATCATAGTATTAATACAAAAACTTTACATTAACAGGTATAGTATTATTCACACACAGTGATCAACATGTACATGACATGATTAAACCCCACCATGAAATAAAAGTAAACCCCTTACATCAAACGGAAGACTCTCTCTCACACACACACTGATTATTTAGGTGCTCAGAATTAGAGAATAGAGCAAGCAGACGAAGCTCATAACTTATAGTTTAGAAGAAAACAAATTAAAATATTATGAGAAATTAGAAGAAATGATGTTTCTTCTTTCCCTCAGCTTCCTCTTCTTCTTCCTTGGCTTCCTTCTTTTCATGGTGCTCATGAAATGCAAATCCACCTGCCCCAACTGCAGCAGCAGCTGCTATTTCTTCTTCTATCTTGTGTTTGTGTGCATGCTCTGGATCTTTCTTTGCCTTGTGCTTCTCATGCTGAAATTTTCATACCAAAATATGGAGGAAACAAAAAGGAACAGTTAACTCTATTGGTCTTTCTAGATTTGACTGATTGATAGTGTAAATTCTTTTTACAACATCTAGAGTACTAAATATTAAACTTTCCTTGAAATTGACCGATAAATATTTGACTATGAGTCTATTTTAATCTATTGTAGTACTCATTCCGTCCCATTTTATGGGACATTCTTTTTTTTTTAATGAGTTCCAAAAAGAATGGTATATTTTTATATTTAGTTACAATTTAACTTTAAATTTCTCCTTTTATCCTTAATGAGATGATACCTAGCCAAACAAATTGTATGAATTATTTTAGACCACAAATTTTAAAAGTTTTCCTTTATTTCTTAAATTTCGTGCCCAGTCAAACACCTTCACATAAATGGGACGGTGGAAATAGTAATTTCTCTAATTCTGTTGGGTACTAATATCAATTTTTATGAAAATTTTACTTTCTGGTGAATTGCATTTTCTAGACAACTAAAACAATAGTTCAACGACTTCTGAGACAACAAATAATTTTGTGACTTAGCTGATATAATAGGTAAAGTTCAATGACTAATTTAACTAGATAACATAATTTTGTAACTTTAATGATACGACAATATAGAAGTTAAAACTGTAAAATAAAAGCATTGTATGAAAAATTACCAAGGCAAAGGCACCAGCAGCAGCAGCCCCAAGCTCTCCCACGTGTTCAAGATGCTTGTGGTGCTTTTTCTCTTTCTCATAATCCTCACCAGTTTTGCCTTCATCAGTAGTCTCTTCAAAATTAGTGGTCTCAGATGGAATATCTCCATAGCCACTATCTCCATAGCTAGTCTTATTTTCATAGCCACTATCTCCATCGCCAGTCTTGTTTTCATAGCCACTATCTCCATAACTAGTCTTATTTTCATACCCACTATCTCCATAGCTAGTCTTGTTTCCATAGCCACTATCTCCATAGTTACCTCCCTCACCATAACTAGTTTTCTCTCCATAGCCAGTTTTTTCACCATATTTGTTATCCCCGTAGTTATCTCCCTCACCATAACTAGTTTTCTCGCCATATGTATTCTCTCCGTAGGTAGTTTTTTCAGTTTCACCACCATATGGAGTTTCTCCATAGGTAGTTTTGTCTTCATCCTTGTCCTTGTGGTGGAAGAGACCGAAGTGGTGCTTCTTCTCTTCAGCCATTTTGGTGATAAATGTGGTGGTAGATGAGTCTTGAAAAAGTAGTAGTACAAGATACTTGGGTGCTGTTGGGATGTTTTCTCTAGTTAATATTGAGTGGTATTTATAAGTGTTGGTTATAGCTAGGCTAGCCTATGAGTTTGGAACTTGAGTTAGTTGATGTGGGGACTAATTCCAATGTTCACACCTCTTTGCATGAAAGAAGTTTGTTACGTAGATTTTTCAATCCAAGTGGCGAAAATCCATCAATGCTTAATTGTTATACGGATATCATACATGACTCGCATGCATATTCATTTATTGAGTTGTTATCAAATTTTTTTTTTTTTTCATTAACTGCTTTAACTAAGTATGATTATATATATAAAATAGTAGATATACATAAAGAAGTCTTACAATTTTCGGATTTATGGATTGGATTCAGTCAGCCTCACGACATAATCAGAGTGAGGCTTTGGTTACCAATATATTTAAAACCTCTTTGCTGTCCTTTTTTTCTCGCTAACAATAACAATTAGATAAAACACCATAAATGCAACAAAGAAAAGGAAGTGACGATAGAAACAACAAAAAAAGATAATGACAATTGAAGAATGAGTAATGAATTTATGTATACCACCCACGTAACCTTCAAAACTCAAATATCGAGGGAGGATTGATGTTTAGTCTTTAGAATATAATTAAACTTCTAAAATCGTCCAAAAAGGGGAAAGAAGGGGAAAAAGACTACAAATTACCATTTTCCTATGTTTTGAATTAAGTATCATATGTATGTATATGATATTTTCGGAAATATAGGGTTGAGTCCTAGTCCTATATGGCCTTTGGCCACAAAATACTAGAGTAGGCCTCAATTTTTGGGTCGATTGTCAAAACTACACCAATCTCAATTTTTAGTTTAGCCAATGAACCGAGGCCGCGTGTCATATTGTTCATTCTCCAAATATATGGTCTCGAACGTGATGTGCGTCAATTAATTAGAACGCCCCACATTAATAATCGAATATTGTCTTGAGTAATTCTTACATCATGATCGTCAAGTTCTTTAGATGAATTTATTAGTCCCAATATCCATCTTCTTAACAATGTCATACATAGTTAGGCTGAAAATTAACTCAATTTAGGCTTAGTTAGAAGTAGGCAAGTAGTCCATATTCAAATGGATGTCACCTTCACGGCTTCTCCATTGAAGACCGGAAGGTTGAGGAGCTATCTACATATATACACACTGTCAGGATGCATGCAACCCTATATACTTAATTATGTGAAAATCTAAATATGCTTAATTATGTGAAAATGTATTATATACTGTTAAAATCGGGCCCGCCCAATTTTGCTATTTGGCCGAAACCCGGAAGTTGCATCGACGGACGACTTTGTAACGGAACAGACTACATCTCGAGGATATGATATCGAGTCCGAATTCGAGGTATCTACCAACATCGAGGCTAATAGCAATCGAAGCCGAATATGGAAGACATCGAGTAAGATACGGAAAGACGAGATATCCGTAATAGGACGAGGATCATGGCTGAAATCCCGGAACGGATCCAATCACGAACGACAAACTCGCTAATCATGAGATTTCCTTCTGTAATTAGAGTTATACTATAAATGAAATTTCTCTACTATATAAAAGGGAGTTCTAATCATTTGTAATCATTATTCACACATACAAAAGAAATATAATTCTTCCTTTCTCGCTCACGTTATTGTTCATCAGCTTGTTCTATTTTCTAATTGTTCTTGCATCAATCAGTTCGAGAGTACTCCGACTTGAGGGCTAAGTTCTGTTTAAACATTGATTTTCTTTAACTTGTAATTCAATTTTGTTGTTTATCTTTATATTCATTAATTAGCATTGGGTGAAATCACATATCCTTAAAATCATACTATAAGTTTAATTGTTATCCGATTTTAAGGGTAAACAGTTTGGCACCCGCCATGGGGCTAAGGATAATAGTGATTGCTTGATACTGATTCTGATAACACACTACTTTACGCTTGTTCTTGTAAGTGTTTAATTTTCAAGATAAAACATGTCAAACTCACAAACAGCACCCACACATGGTGACAACGGCCTCGGATTTCACGGGATAAATGACAATATAGCCGCCCAGGGATCGAGGTGCTTCAGGCTGATCTCAAGGGAGTATCGATTGCAAATCTCGTTCACGTCAGTTCATATGTCGTCGCGCTGATCCTGAAAGTAGCGTACGCATGAAAGGTCGATCTGGTTGTCGAGATACGCAGGGCAGAGGAGATGGTGGAGTCAGCCTCCAATTGATATTCGAAATGTTACAGGCTCAGCAAGCCATTATAGCACAACTAAAAAATCAGCATTGAACGCCGAGTGGGATCGAACCAGAAGTCATCCACAGGACCGAGCCAGTGCCGGAAAGGTCGAACGTCAATGAATCGGGGACTGACCCCACCGTTATGAAGATGCTCGAGGAACTCACTAAACAAACTGAATAGGGAGAAAAGAAAATTGAGGAAAATGATAAGAAAGTATAGACATACAACTCCCGAGTTGACCAAATACCGGGGACACCGTCGATTTTAAAAGGTATGGACTCGAAGAAGTTTGTGCAGAAGCCGTTTCCCCCAAGTGCGGCTCCGAAGCCCATTCCGATGAAATTCCGCATGCCGGAAATACCTAAATACAATAGGACCACTGATCCTAATGAGCATGTCACCTCCTATACATGTGCTATAAAAGGAAATGATCTAGAAGATGATGAGATCGAATATGTTCTGCTCAAGAAATTTGGAGAAACTCTATCAAAGGGGGAAATGATATGGTACCACAATCTTCCCCTAATTCCATCGATTCCTTCGCCATGCTTGCAGACTCTTTCGTAAAGGCACATGCCGGAGCAATAAAGGTTGCGACTAAGAAGTCGGACCTCTTCAAGGTGAAACAAAAGACAACGAGATGTTGAGAGAGTTCGTATTTTGATTCTAGATGGACCGCATGGAAATACCACCAGTCACAGACGATTGGGTTGTTCAAGCCTTTACACAAGGTTTGAACAAACAAAGTTCGGTGGCGTCGCGTCAACTGAAGCAGAATTTTAATTGAATATTCAGCAGTGACCTTGGCCGATGTGCATAATCGGTACCAGTCAAAAATCAGGGTCGAGGATGATCAACTGGGGACCCCTTCCGGTTCCGCCTATCCAAACAGGCCCGTTGGTAGAGTTCAAAGGGACATCGATAGAGAACCCTGATCGAATAGAGATCGCTATCAACCATACAACACAGATCGTAGGAACAACGGCCCAGGACGTAATCAAGTTCGAAATGACCGAAGGAATGATCGAGGACAAAGTTCTTGAGGACTTATGAGCAAAAGTGGCTTCGATAAACATGCCAATCCCACAGAAGCGCTGTGATTATAGGAATATAACTTCAGTATCGACGCATCAGGTATCGTGTCAAACATTGGGAGAATCAAAGATACTAGATGGCCTAGACCCCTGCAAATCGATCCATCTTAGAGAAACCCTAACCAGATATGCAAATACCATGGTACCCATGGTCATAGAACCAAAGACTGCAAGCAACTAAGGGAGGAGGTAGCCCGTCTATTCGACGAGGATCATCTTCGATAATTTCTGAGCTACCGAGCTAAAAGCCATTTCAGGGACAGGGATGCAAAATTGAAAAAACGAGCAGGAAAATCCATAACACATGATTCACATGATCGTTGGCGGGTTCGATATTCCACAAGGGCCTGTGTTCAAATGCACTAAAGTGTCAATCACCAGGGAAAAACGAACTCGGGACTATGTGTCAAAAGGCACTTTATCATTCAATGATGAAGAGGCAGAAGGGATCTCACAATGATGCTTTGGTAATTTCTATCCTTATGAATAAAATTCAGGTTAAACGTGTTTTAATTGATCCAGAGAGCTCGGCCTATATCATTCGATCGAGGGTCGTGGAGCAGCTTGGCCCGCAAGACCAGATCATACCCGTAACTCGGGTTCTCAATGGTTTCAACATGGCAAGTGAGACAACAAAGGGTGAGATCATATTACCAGTAAATGTGGCTGGAACTTCAAGAAACCAAGTTCCATGTGATCGAGGGCGACATGAGATATATCGCCCTGCTCGGAAGACCTTGGATTCACAATATGGGGGCAGTCACGTCAACCCTTCACCAAATGCTGAAATTCCTAACACCATATAGAGTAAAAATGGTGTATGGGGAACAACATGCTGCCAAAGAAATTTTCGCGGTCGATGAGGTGATACCTATATCGGCATTTTCGTCAGCAAAAGGATCAGAGCCCAAAGGAAAACGGGAAGCTAAATAGCAACCACATCCACCAGCCTCGACCCACTCGGAGAAGCAGGGAACGGACGAGGACGATGACTAATGGATCCCTCGATCCTTCATAATCCCAGAGGATTCCGGCTCTACCAAATCAACAGTCTAGGAGTTGGAGCAACTTATATGGACCGAGTACCTGCCCGAGCGAAAGCTATATCTGGGCACGGGGTTAACCCCAAGCTCAGGGAAAAACATATTGAATTTCTTATCGATAATATGGATTGTTTTTCTTGGTCCCACTTAGATATGACAGGGATCCCACCAGAGATCACTAAACATCGATTGAGCTTGGATCCGAAGTTTCGACCAGTAAAACAAAAGAAAAGGCCCTAATCTGAGGTAAAGCATTCATTCATCAAGGACGAGGTAACAAAACTTCTCAAAATAGGGTCCATTCGAGAGGTAAAGTATCCCGAATGGTTAGCAAACGTAGTCGTAGTCCCTAAAAAATGGAACAAACTTAGAATGAACTATAAAGATTTAAAATAAGTGTGTCCTAAAGACTCTTTTCCTCTGCCGAATATCGATAGAATGATCGATGCAACAGCCGGCCACGAGATCCTTAGTTTTCTCGACGCATACTCCGGGTACAATCATATTCAAAGGAACCCGGAGGATCAGGAAAAGACTTCGTTCATCACTGAGTACGACACCTATTGTTATAACGTAATGTATTTTGGGCTAAAAACTGCTGGTGCTACTTACCAACGCCTGGTAAACCGGATATTCGAAGAACAGATAGGTAAATAAATGGAGGTATATATTGACGATATGCTAGTTAAGTCCCTGGGCGCAGAGGACCATTTAACACATTTGTAGGAAACTTTTAATATACTAAGAAAATACAACATGAAGCTCAATCCGGAGAAGTATGCATTCGGGGTCGGATCGGCCTTTGCTTTATGGTGTCAAATCGGGGGATCGAGATCAACCCCGATAAAATTAAGACAATCAAAGACATCACAGTCGTGGACAGTGTTAAGGACGTACAAAGATTAACGGGGCGGATAGCCGCCCTAGGAAGGTTCATCTCGAGGTCTTCAGACATAAGTCACAGGTTCTTCTCACTACTCAAAAAGAAGAACAATTTTTCTTGGACCCTGGAGTGCCAACAGGCATTGGAAGAATTAAAGCGGTACCTCTCGATCCCATCACTACTTCATACTCTAAAACGAGCAACTCTACTTATACTTAGGGGTCTCGGATATCGCAGTAAGTGGGTCCTAGTTCGAGAGGAGCAAGGTACGCAATTTCCTGTTTACTATGTTAGTCGAACTATAGGTGCGGCTGGAACCCGATACCCACACTTAGAATAATTAGCGCTTGCTCTAATAAGTGCCTCTAGGAAATTAAAACCATATTTTCAATGTCACCCAATTTGTGTGGTGACCACTTATCCTCTATGCAACTTTTTTTATAAGCCCGAACTCTCGGGCCGATTGGCCAAATGAGCCGTCGAAATCAGTGGGTATGATATCGAATATCAACTCTGAACGACCATCAACTCTCAAATCTTAGCAGACTTCGTGGCCGACTTCACGCCAGCCCTCGTACCCAAGGTCGAAAAGGAACTGTTATTAAAAACGGGTACATCATCGGGGGTGTGGACCCTTTTCACAGACGGCGCCTCGAACGTGAAAGGGTCCGGGCTAGGCATCGTTTTGAATCCGCCCACGGGCAATACAATTAGACAGTCTATCAAAATTTCTAAGTTGACTAACAACGAGGTCGAGTATGGGGCCATGATTGCAGGTCTCGAGCTAGCTAAGAGTTTGGGATCGGAGGTCATCGAGGCCAAATGTGACTCCCTACTTGTCGTAAACCACATCAATAGAACCTTCGAGGTCTTAGAAGATCGAATGCAGAGGTACTTGGACAAACTACAGGTGACACTACACCGGTTTAAAGAATGGACCCTACAACATGTACCTCGAGAACAAAACAGTGAGGTCGATGCCCTCGCCAATTCGGGATCATCAGTCGAGGATGACGAAATTAGCTTGGGGACTGTCGTACAACTTTCAAAGTCAGTGATCGAAGAAGGCCACGCCGAAATAAAATCCAGAAGCCGAACCTGGGATTGGAGGAATAAATACATCGAGTATCTAAAAAACGGGAAGCTTCCATCGGATCCTAAGTAGTCGAGGACTCTAGTACGAAAGCCGCACGATTCCACTGGCAATATGTTTGGGTCCCGGAGACACTGACTACGTTCTACGAAAAATTCACGAAGGCACCTGCAAGAATCATTACGGTGCTGAATCATTGGTTCACAAAGTTGTCAGAGCAGGGTAATATTAGGCCAATATGGAGAAATATACTAAGGAATTCGTTCGAAAGTGCGACAAATGTCAAAGATATGCGCCGATGATACACCAGTCGGGAGAGCAACTCCATTCAGTCCTATCACCATGGTCGTTCATGAAATGGGGAATGGATATCGTCGACCCTCTACCATAGGCCTCAGGTAAAGCTAAATTCATTTTATTCACGACTGGCTATTTTACTAAGTGGGTTGAAGCATAGGCCTTCGAAAAAGTCAAAGAAAATGAAGTTATAGACTTCAACTAGGACCACATTATATGCCGATTCGGGATGCCTGCCGAGATCGTATGTGATAATGGAAAACAATTCATCGGCAGTAAGATAAAAAAGTTTCTCGAAGACCACAAAATAAAAAGGATCTTGTCGACACCATATCATCCTAGTGGGAACGGACAAGTCGAATCGACAAAGAAGGCCATCATCCAAAATCTAAAGAAAAAATAAAACGACACTAAATGAAAATGGAGAGAAATATTTCCTGAGGTGCTCTGGTCATATCGAACAATGTTAAAATCCAGTATGGGGGCAACTCCATTCTCCCTAGTCTACGGCACTGAAGCTCTAATCCCGGTCGAAGTAGGGGAACCTAACTTCAGGTTTCGATATGCAATGGAAGAGTCAAATCACGAGGATATGAATACAAGCCTCGAATTGTTGGATGAAAACCGGGAAGCCGCCGTCGTTCGAATGGCCGCGCAGAAGCAGTGGATCGAAAGGTACTACAATCGAAGAACCAATCTCCAACACTTTAAAATCGGGGACTTAGTTTTGAGAAAGGTCACCCTCAATACTCGAGATCCTAACGAAGGAAAACTTAGTCCGAATTGGGAAGGACCATATTAGGTCCTCGAAATCATCGTAAAGGGATTTTACAAACTTGTCACGATGAACGGCGAACAATTACCGAATAATTGGAACGTATCACTCCTCAAACGATATTATTGCTAAGGTATGACTTTCTCCATTTTCATTTATATTTTATACTAACCATCTGTAGGATTTTGATCGAAAACCTCGGAGGATTCTCCAGGAACGAAGCCCTTAGGTCTGAAAGCACGCGTTGCAATCTTTTCTTTGTAGACCGGTTTTTGTCCCAAATGGGTTTTTCCGGCAAGGTTTTTAACGAGGCAACCATTGTTCGTGCTAACTTAGAGCAATTCAACAGTATCTGAGGCTTCTTTAAATCAACCTCGAATATGGGGCGGCATCACCCTCGGATAATTTTAAGGAAAATACTTCGTGTCAACAGGGTCTCGATAGGTAAATTTTGTAAAGGGCCAAACGGTCGAATGAACCGTGTCCATGTACATTACTCGAGCCCTAGTGGCATAACATGTACGCATGTATGATCTATTGAAAGAAGTATTTTTTTCCTTACCAGATGTTCCATGCCTTAGAGAAATTTCTACTTTACAATTTCATACTTAAGATCTATTGCGAAAACTGGCTCAAGGTTCAATCGCAACTAAAGTTTGAAAAACTAACCCCCATACTCGGTGACTGCCTCCCAAAAATCGACATGATTGAATTATCAAACCTCAAGATCATAAGACCTTAAAAAGGCAATCCACGATTTTATAGGCTAGGGCCACCCCACTCGGGGACTAACACTTCAAATAAGTTCGAAGTATAATCGGGAAATAAGCCCAAAAGGGCAAATCCCAAGGCTACGACCAAACTAACACGGTTCGGAGACGTCCGAATTCCGTAATTAAAACAGGCCTTCGAATACTTTTATAAACCTATTAAAAAGGCTACCCTCGGCAAAATAACAAAAGGGTTTCGACAACGTCAGCCCTCGAAAAACCCTAAGAGGTATCAAACTGTTCGAACCTTCGAACAATTTTGTACTGAACAAAATTGTGCTAAGGCACAAAAAAGAAAAGGGTTTCGATAACACTAAACCCCGAAAAACCTAAAAGGTACAGACTTATTTTGTGCCAAGGCATGATAAATATTTATATGATTAACTTTTTAAGCCGAAAAGGGAAAAAAGCCACTCTTCTGAGGCCATATCGGCCAAATTCAAGAACCTAAAGGCCGTCATATTTTTTGAATTTGAGAAGTCATCCTCACTCAACTAAAACCTAAGGGTTTTCCTAATTTGAGTTCGTGCAAGTACTCACTTGACTAAAAAGACTATACTAGTCTGACTTTGATCAAGTTGCCTAAGTTTCGAATTTACGAACAAAATTTTCACAAGACATAAAGTGTATTAAAATTTTCACAAGGCATAAGCAAATCAGAATCTTCACAAGGCAAAAGTCGAGATGAAGATCGAAAAGAAAATATTTTATATATGAAGGTATTTACAAAAGACCGATCGGGGTCCTACACAAAAGAAAAAAGAAAGGAAAAAATGCTAAGGCTCCTAACTATCCTCGGGGGCAGCTTCCTCACCGAGGTCCTCCCCATCTTCGGACCCACTTTTGCTACCATCGTCATCATCATCGTCGTCATCATCAGAAGAGGCCAACTCTCTAGCATCGACTTCATGCTGTTTTTCCTTTGTTATCTCCTCGGTAAGATCAAAACCTCGAGCGTGGATCTCCTCTAGGGTTTCCCTCCGAGATTGGCATTTGGCGAGTTCTACAATCCAGTGTGCTCGAGTTTGAGCAGTCTCGGCAGCCTCTCGTGCTTGGACTTGAGCGACTTCAGCATCGGCCCGGTAGACGGCCACGATCGCCTCAGCCTCGGTCTTTGCCTTTTCAGCCTCAGATTTTTCCTTTGCGAGTTCGGAAGCCAACCGAGCCTCGAGCTCCTCTATCTTCTTTGCCTGAGCTGAGCTTTTCTCCTTCATGCCTCGAAGCTGGCTCGAGAAGTCTCTTTTTCAGCAGCAAAGCGATCCATGCCTTCTTTCCACCCCAAGGACTCCGTCTTCATCTGACTGACCTCCTTAAGGAACTGCTCGATCCTTTCAATCCTTCATCTGACTGACCTCCTCGCGGAACTGCTCGATCCTCCCAATCTTGTGTTGCATCTGTGAGATTGAAATGTTATCCGCCGTTCTCGAATCGAGCCCATGAGCTTTTAAAATTATCATTACCTGCTCGATCAATTCGATATGATCCTTGTGAGCCTTAGCCGATTCGGCTCGGAGGTCCTTGATCTCCTCGTCTTTTTGCCCACAGAGAAGTTTGAGGGTATTCCTTTCCTCCGAAAGCCTTTGGAGGTCGGCCTCATATTGGCTCAGCTCAGCTCGGGATTTGGAAAAAGCCTCCCAATGGAGTGCCAAAGCATGTATGGAGAAGAAAGGGAGTTAGACATAAGATGAAGGAATATAACATCAACAAAGGAATTAAGACTTACCTGATTGAGGATTCATTGGTCCTCATCCAAGAGGCTGGATACGACATTCAAGTCGGAAGCATCTTCGACCCCGAGAAAGAAATCTCGAAAGGGATCCTCCCCTCCGGAGACTCTGTCTACCTCAGGGGTCCTCAAAGCTTGAGCATCCCGAATTTCTTCTTCAGAAAAGGCAGGGAGAATGGGAGAGTCCCCAATTACTATTGCCCCTAGCGTGCCACTAGGGGAATTCTTTTCAATTCGAGGGGTTTCGGGACCGGTCCCCTCAGACATGTCCGCCGTTTGTTCACTTCGGTAGGGGGCAGCCTCGACCTTAGATGACTCGGAGACTTTGCCCTAGTCCTTTTCCATGACCCCCTCAGTTTGAGACGGGACATCATCAACCACCACCGATTCAGTGGCCTTTGGGGCCTCGATGGGTTTCTTCACTCAGGATATCAGAACGGAGCCGTCTTCTTCTTCTTCTTCTTCTTACTCCCTTATCCGCTTAACTACGTCAGCAGGGAGGGAAACGGTATCCGTCTTCGACTTGCGAATAGGGTTTTTTCTAGGTTTTGGGACCCCGAAGGTCGAGGTCCTCTTCCTCTTGTTATCCTTCACCGGTTTCGAAACCGGGGCCGGAGTCTCTTCCTCACCGGTCGGGGGCCTCATGACCGCATCTTTTCCCAGGCCCGTACACAAGAAAAATTGAATAAATAGAAAAAGGCACTTGAATCAAATCATCAAATATATGAAAAGAAGGGCTTACCATGATTCTTGGCCTCCCATCGTTCTTTTGCCAAATCGCGCCAACAATGCTCAGCGTAAGTGGAGATCGAAGCAAGGTTCCGAACCTCTCGAGGTAGGGGATAGCACGGGGCATCTAAGCAATCGCTGCACCATGAAAGGAGACATAAACAATAAAAATCAAAGGAATGATATACGGAAACTAGTAGCGAGATTATACTTACGCTTCATGTTCCATTTCTTAGGAAATGACATCTTCTCTGCCGGGATTAGGTCGGAAGTCCTCACTCGAGCAAACCTTCCCATCCAACCTCGACCTTTATCCTCGTCGATGCTCGAGAACAACACCTTAGTAGCTCAGTGCTGGAGTTTAATCAACCCGCTTTGATAGAGACGGGGACTGTACAATCTAATGAGGTGGTCGAGGCTGAAAGACATACCCTCGACCTTGTTCGAGAAAAATCGGAGCAGGATGACTATTCGCCAAAAGGAAGGATGGATTTGGCCTAGGATTATTTGGTATTGACGACAGAAGTCGACAATAACGAGTTCAAGGAGGACCAGTGTGAAAAGGTAAGTGTAAACACTTATAAACTCTTCCACATGGGTAGTTATGTCCTCTTCGAGGGATGGGATCACCACCTTTTTACTCCCCCCATTGTAGTCTTTCTTTAACTGCTCGAGGTATCCCTAATTTATCGAGCATATATACCTCGATACTGGCTCGCACCAGCTAGGGACAGAAAAAGCTCTCTCGACCTTGAAATCCCAAGTGAGGACGCACCCGCCGGGAACAGATTCCTCAGGGCACAGTTCCACCAGAGTTTTATCACCGGCAGGCTGTGACGAGGAAACACCTTCCTTTTGTGGTACCATTTTTGATGTTTTTGCCATTTGTTGTATGAGTTCAAAGAAAGAAGATGGTAGTGAGACTTGATGTTTGAGAAAAGATAAACAGCGCGGCTTGACGATTTGTAGAAGGAAAGAACTTAAGAGAGGTAAAAACTTTGGAGATTAGAAGAAAGTGAAAGTAAAATTTGAATAAATGAAGAAAAGGCCTATTTATGGGGTTTACGATGACGGCTCAAAAGCACTAGTGATCGACCACCAACTGACATTCATTAATGATTTGGGGAACTGAACCGTCGGGACATCTCAGTCACTTCCGTCGCCTACATCACGGGATGATGTCATGATAGATCGGGGTGAAAAAATCGAAGGCTCAATTCGTTTCTTGTCATTACATCCCATGGAATGAGGGGACTATCTGTATACGGTTAAAACCGGGCCCGCCCGATTTTTTTTTCTATTTGGACGAAACCCGGAGGTTACATTGAAGGACGACTTTGTAACGGAACAGACTACATCTCGAGGTTATGATATCGAGTCCAATTTCGAGGTATCTACCAAGATCGAGGCTTATAGCGATCGAAGCTAAATAGGGTAGACATTGAGTAAGATCGAAGATAGCATGATAACGGAAATGCGAGATATCCGTAATAGGTCGAGGATCATGGTCAAAATTCCGGAACGGATCCAATCACGAACGGCAGACTCGCTAATCATAGGATTTCCTTCTGTAATTAGAGTTATACTATAAATGGAATTCCTCTACTATATAAAGGGGAGTTCTAATCATTTGTAATCATTATTTATAGATACAAAAGCAATATAATCCTCTCTTTCTTGCTCACATTATTGTTCATCGGCTTTTTTTATTTTCTAACTGTTCTTGTACCAATTAGTTCGAGAGTACTCTGACGCGAGAGCTGAGTTCTGGTTAAACACTAGTTTGCTTTAACTTGTAATTCAATTCTGTTGTTTATCTTTATATAATTAATTAGTATTGAGTGAAATCAGATATCCTTAAAAATATACTATAAGTTTAATTGTTATTCGATTTTAAGGATAAATATGTACATATTTTAATTTCCCAACCTTGTTCTTTAAGATATATAGATTCATACGGTGATTAAAAGATATTTGAAACATCGTATATTAGCATTCAGAAATATGGAGTCTTTGGTTCAAAAATACGTGTCCCCGAGCATTTGCTATACACTTGATCAATAGTGCGAGGTTACTACAATTTTTTTGAATTCAGATAATCTTTGTCAATTGTCATATTAACATGTGACTAGTTTGGTAAATTTTGCTGAATTAAGTCAATGCATGACTAAGTTGAAATTAAACACAACCATTAATTAAACTGGTCTGATGACTCTGATCTATGCTTACAAGATTGAAAAACATGACCCTTAACCTAAGCTCTAATGGGTATAATTATATTGATTGACACTTTTATTGGTGGCGGAATGCGAGTGTAATAGTTAAGATGCACAGCACAGTATGTTATCAAGAAAGAAAATTGAGCAACATAACTTTTTCCTCTCTAAAAATTTGTAAACTTCCATCAGTGTCGCGTTATATGTAGATTTATGATCCCATTAGAAGCACAAAATAAAAATATATTATCTCATTAAAAGCAGAAAACAATTAAAAGGAACAAAAAAATCAAAATCACCAATAGCAATTTATTTCATTATCCATTCTAATGGAATTAAAAACATCGTTAGCTAATTAACTTTATTGGCTTCGATACAATATAGTGAAGACAATTACTATCTCCCAAAAACCAAAATGTAAAAGTTTGAGATCACAAATGGAGATATTGATTATCTTTGAACCGAAATCCCAACTCATCTCCCACATGAATGGCTTGATAGTAATCTTTTTCATAACTACACGATATTAAAGTATGGATAGCAATAAAAAGGGTCGGCATTGTGATTAGGACCCATATTTTGGCATCTGTTGAATTTTGAGGAGTGTCGGCAAACTTTTTTGGTAATTCAGCTGAACAGTCTTTGCTTGCCTTTAATTTGTTGGTTTATTGTCTTTCTCCTTCCAACTGCCATTTTATTATTTCTGAAAAGGAAAAACCATTCTTTTCTTTTACCCCATCAAGAGGATCAATAGTGTTTGCATTTACTCTCAGCGTGACTCAAACCTTCAACTTATCAGTCGATGATAGAGGTGCTCAACTATTAAAGCAAGCGTCACTTTTCTGAGTTATTTATCTTTTTTTTTCTTACTTTTTCTAAGCACCCGTTATCTACTAATTCAATTAATTAAAATTTATATTAATATAAGTAAAACGTTTCTTAATAAAAGCATCTTTATTTTTAAGGTTTGAAAGCAAAACAACTGATTAAACTCTAACGGTTGATTCGCAAAGCTACTAAGTTAACGTTAAAACAAAAATAGTTATAGTGAAAAAAAAAGATTTTCATGGTAGAAAAAAAGAGAGAAGATTTTTCATGACCTTATGATAAAGATAAACTGAAATAAGTTGGGTTTTTATAAACCGGTTTTCCAACTGAAGAGACAAACATCGAAGTAACATTTGATCAAGAAAATGTTTGCTAAAAGTATGTTTCACATCTCACCAAATTGACCCTTCTGTATCTCATCCTCTTCCTCGACTCTTGTTATTTAGTGATTTTCTTAATACTAGCATTTTCCAAATCAGATTAATTAAATAAACAAAGGATATATCTTCTTTACATCAGTGGTCTATAACGAGCGACCAATATAGTTGGAGGGAAGAAAGAGGAAGCCACCTAATTTCTGTGGGGTTCAAGTTATACACATATTGAGTGTAATTTAATTTGTTATAAGATATTATTAACAATTTATTATATTAGGTGACTAATCAATACTACTATTAAATAAAATTGCATGCAATTACTTCTAAAATGACCTGACTTTTAAGTAATTTTTTCACAAATTATAGTACAGAGTAATAGAACTTAAAACTCATTTATGTTTACTACTATAGTTGGTTTTTGTTTGGAGCCACTTTTATGAGCTTAAAGGAAACAAAAACAAGGATTTAAATGTATAGCGTGTACAAAATAATGACAAGAATAAAACACGTATACTAAAAGTGGTGATTTTCAATTTTCATCGTTCGCATACGTTAGATGTTGGAAACTATATTCTTGTTTCCTTTTCTTATTCTTCCATTCTTTGTTTTTCCTCTTTCTCAGTAGGTTTAAAGAGATTAGCATTATAAATAGGGACAGATAATTAGCACTAAATCCTGATTAGCACTACTATTTCCGCCAACCTTCTGGACTTCCACTCACCTTACCATTTATTAAAATTATAAGACTCTCTCTCTCTATCTAACGTCTCTCCGTCTCTGTCTCAACACTTCCATCGCCAGCGTCAAAAATGGACATCGATCAGTTCGATTCATTTTTTATAAAATTTGGTTCGATTTATTCGATTTTCAGTTTTATATTTGTTGCACCAATAACCGAATCAAAATTAGTTCAATTATTTTGATTTTTACTTATTCGGTTCAGTCAACTTTCAATTTGATTCGGTCGGTTCGGATATATGAAAAGGAAACAAGAAAAAACAGTGTCTTAGCATTACATTTTTCACCAAAACAAAATCAAGAGCAAGTAAGCAATTAAAATATTAGTTGCACTCAATCCGTAATTCTTTATGCATTATTCATTCCGAAAACAAATAACTAACTCAATCCTTCGAATTATGTCTCTTTTACCTTCGGAAGCTATACCTCACTAGATGTGTATAGTTCTTTTATAACAAAAATACAACATAAATTTTCCCTAAAGATTCACCGTTTAAACATTTAGCAACAAATGATGCACAAACATAAAACTTTATATCCTCATTGTAATCGGGATGTAAAATACATTTCTAACTAATATTTCATTTGCATATAAAGTTATCCATATCAACTATAACCAAATAAAGTATCTCTGATTATCATTATCCCATCACCTTAAATTCCTATTTTCCAATAAAAAATTAATTTTTGATAATTAAATAATTAAATAAATGCTATTGAATCTACAAAAGATATACTCTAATCTAGGGATGTGCACGAATCGGATCGGATCAGATTTAGCACATTTCGGATTTGGATTTTAGATTCTAGAAAATGCAATCCGAATCTGATCTGAATTATATCGGATCATATTCGGATTTTAAAGTTTAGATCGGATCGGATTTCGGATCATATTATTATGCCTCAAAGTTACAAACTAATATGTATATTTTCTTTGTAAAGGAGGCAATGCATTAAGAAAAAATCATGTTTATACAATTATGAAAGTACTATGGTGCCAATATTGCTAAATCTCGCAATTGTAAAGGTAATAACTTGGAGGAAGATGTAAAGAAAATACTGACTATCCGAAATTAAAGTGTAGTATTTATTACATTGCCTAATAATTTCGAATTTCGGATCGGATCGGATCGGATCGGATCGGACTAAAATATATCAATCCGAAATTCAAAATTTTAATAAACACAATCTGAAATCCGATTCAATCCGAAATCCGAAATTCGAAATTGAATTGATTGGTTTGCATTTCGGATATCCAATCCAAATGAATAGCTCTACTCTTATCTACTGCCGTTAGACAACAAAGGCGAATACTTTAAGTTTAAGTCTTATTCGTATTTGAGAAATTTCCTAGGTTTACCCATAACTTAAAGAATTAGAAGAGCCTAGAGACAAAGACCAAGAAAGCATATTAAAACGTCGGTTACTAAGGCACCAAAACCGAACACCAAACTTTTTAAAAATATATTCCGAACATAGAAAAAATCAAAATTATCGGTCCAGTTGATTTTTTTGATTTGGCCGATATTATGCCCACCCCTACCAGTGCCGGCGTACAATGACCAGTAAACCCAGGTAAGCGTCCCCACCCCCCCCCC
>ML347497.1:51069-72526 GCA_005239505.1 Nicotiana paniculata
TCTTCTTCTTCTTCTTCTTCTTCTTCTTCTTCTTCTTCTTCTTCTTCTTCTTCTTTCTTTCTTTCTTTCTTTCTTTCTTTCTTTCTTTCTTTCTTTCTTTCTGTCTGCCCCCTTCCCTCCTTTTTTCTGGAGGTGATTCCGCATTGTCCTAGCCCCAGCAGCGGCGACAACTTTGGCGGCACCTATTACCTTCTTCTTCCTCCGTGTTTCCTCTTTCCCCTTTCTTCATTGCTGCTGGTCGAATCCTTAGACCTAGCAGCAACAACAGGGATTTTTGCACGGAGACTATTTTTTTGCAAACCTCGGGAGTAGCGCACGGGATCTTCCAGAACGTAGCTGTTGTGAACAACACCTTTCTCGGCACCCATTGGGACTCCAGATTCTACTATTCTTGCTTAGAATTTTCTATTTCATGGGTTAATATATTGTCGGCTGCCTTTTATCCTTGATTATTGTATTTACTTCGGCTTGCTTGCATTTATCTTCCATTAGTTTTATCACTGGTGTCTCTTGCATGCTTAAGTTACATTACATTTCAGCCTACATTTAAGCTTTGCCTGCTTGTCTACATTTATAGTAGTTAAGGTTTAGTTTATATCCCTTGGTATTTGCTAGTGTAGTGGCTATTCTGAGCGATGGTAGTTTAAGGTCGTGGCCTTAGCTAGGTCAGCAGGTGAGTCAGCAGGCCGGGAACAAGCGCGACACGAGGGTTAAGGCATGCACAAGGTTGAGAGTTGGATTTTGGAACATAGGGAAATTGATAGGTAAGTCGATAAAGTTGGGGAAGATTCTCCAGAAGAGGAAGGTTAATATATCATGTGTCCAGGAGACTAGATTTGGGGGGGGGGGGTACGAAGACTCGGGATGTTAATGGGTATAAGTTAAGGTATTCGATGGGTGTTGGGAGCAAGAACGGGGTAGGTATTTTGGTTGATAGGGATCTCAGGGAGTTAGTGGTGGATGTTAGAAGGGTGAATGATAGGTTGCTGACTATTAAGCTAGTGACTAGTAGGTTCACTTTTAATGTGATTAGTTCTTACACACCTCTAGCGGGACTAAGCGAGGAAGTCAAAAGGCGCTTCTAGGAAGATTAGGACGAGGTTGTGCGTGGTATTCTGCACTCTGAGAAGATTTTTATAGGGGTGATTTTAATGGCCATGTTGGGGAGATGGCTAGGGGTTGGGACGAGGTGTATGGAGGGTTCGGTTTCAGGTTTAGGAACGAGGGCGGTACTTCGTTATTGGATTTTTCTAAAGCTATTGACTGGTGCTAGCTAACACGGGTATTCAGAAGAGGGAGGACCACTTGGTCACTTTCTGGAGTAGGGTTTCCAAGACTCATATTGATTATCTTCTCCTCAAGAGAGGTATATGGGCCTTTGCACTGATTGCAAGGTTATTCGGAGTGAGTGTCTGTCGACGCCAGCATAGGCTCTTGGTCATGGACCTGGAGGTCTAGGGAGGAAGGAAGAATAGAGCGGGGTACGGCCAACCTAATATCAAGTGGGGATCCTTGACTAAAGGAAATGCTTAGGAGTTTGGGGAGAAGCTGCTGGCTATGGAGGCCTGGAGAAGTATGTGGACCACGACAGCAAGCTGCATTAGGGAAGCTGATAGGGAGGTGTTAGGATCTCAAAGGGTTACTCGTGTGGCCACAAAGGGGAATGGTGGTTGAATGGGGAAGTCCAAGGAAAAGTGAAAGCTAAGAAAGTGTCATATTTAGAGCTAGTGCGGAGCACGGACGAAGAAGAGCAGAGGACGTGTAAGGAGTGTTATAATAAGGCAAGGAGAGAGTCGAAGATCACGGTCACGGTGGCTAAGACTACACCCTTTGAACCATTGTATGAGGATCTTGGGGGGTAAATGAGGGGATATAAAGCTGTACAAGTTAGCCAATATTAGGGAAAGGACGTCTCGGGACCTGGATCGAGTGAGGTGCATCAAAGATGAAGATGGTAAGGTATTGGTGGAAGAGGTGTGCATTAGGTGTAGATGGCAGGAGTACTTCCATTGACTCTTGAACGAGGAATATGATAGGAACATCGTGCTGGGTGAGTTGGAGAACTTAGATAGTCGGAGGGATTTTTGGTTGTGTAGGAATATTAATAAGGGGATTGATGTGGAAATACGAAAGATGAGCATGGGTAAAGCGACTAGGCCTGCCGAGATCCTGGTGGAATCTTGGAAAGAAGCGGGCAGGGTAGGCTTGGAGTGCCTTACTAACTTGTTTAATGTCATTTTTAGGACGAAAAAGATGCCCGAAGATAGGCGGTGGAATTTGATGATTCTATTGTACAAAAACAAAGGTGATATCAAGAATTGCAACAACTATAGGGGTATCAAGTTGTTGAGTCATACTATGAAGGTTTGGGAGAGGGTGGTGGAGAGGAGAGTGAGGACAGGTGCATCTATCTCTGAGAACTAGTTCGGATTTATGCCGGGATGGTCAACTACAAAAGCCATTCACCTGGTGATACGATTGGTGGAGCAGTATAGAGAGAGGAAAAAGGACTTGCACATTGTGTTCATTGACCTTGAGAAGACTTATGACAAAGTCCCGAGGGAGGTGCTATGGAGATGTTTGGAGGTTAGCGGAGTCCCTGTATACATTAGGGTGATTAAGGACATATACAAAGGTGCTAAGACTCGTGTGAGGCTGCGGGAGGAGACTTGGAACATTTCCATGTGGAGATGGGGTTACATTAGGGATCAACCCTTAGTCTGTTTTTGTGTGCCCTAGCGTTGGATGTGCTGACACGACACATACGAGGAAGTCATGGTGTATGTTATTTGTTGATGGAATAGAACTGATTGATGAGACGCAGGGGGTGTTAACGCTAGGTTGGAAGTTTGGAGACAGACGCTGGAGTCCAAAGGTTTTAAATTGAGTAGGCCGAATACTGAATACTTGGAGTGCAAGTTCAGTGAAGAGAGGCATGAAGAAGAAGTGGAAGTAAAGATTGATACTCAAGCCATTACCAAAAGTGATAGTTTCAAGTATCTATGGTATATAATCCAACACAATGGGGATATTGGCGAGGATGTTACTCGCCGCATTGGAGCGGGGTGGATGAGATGAAGGCTAACTTTGGGGGTTTTAGGCGATAAGAATGTGCCGCCTAGACTTAAGGGACAATTCTATAGGGTGGTGGTTAGACTGGCTATATTGTATGGAGCTGCGTGTTGGCCTGTCAAGAAGTTCCATGTCCAGAAGATGAAAGTAGTGGAAATGAGGATGTTGAGATGGATGTGTGAGCATACCAGGAAAGACAAGATTAAGAATGAAGTTATTAGGGACAAGATGGGAGTGGAATCTGTGGAAGACAAGTTGGGGAATAGAGTCTACATTGGTTTGGGCATGTGAAGAGGAGGAACATAGATGTCCCATCAGGTGGTGTGACAGATCGACCATGGCGGGCTTGAGGAAGGGCAGGGGTAGGCAAAAGAAGTATTGAACAGAGGTGATTAGGCAGGACATGTCATTGCTTAACCTAACCGAGGACATGACTAGTGATAAGAAGGTGAGGAGGTTGAGAATTAAGGTGGTGGGTTGACAGGTAGTTGTGAGTTTCTCCTAAGTTTACCAGTAGTACTAGTACTATTCTTGTATTCTTATTTCCTTATTACTTGTTATGTCACTCGCTTCCATTACTTATTTATTACAGTTGTTATTGCTTGTTGCTTAATTATTATCATTTTTTAAGCCGAGAGTCTATCGGAAACAACCTCTCTGCTTTTATAGGGTAGGGTAAGGCTGCGTACACACTACCCTCCCTAGACACTACGTATAAGATATTAAGTTGGTTTTTGTTGTTGTTGTTGTTGTTGTTGCTGCTGCTGTTATTGTATAGTATGCATATGTGTGTAAATAGCTGCATTAAAGTTATTTTAAAATAATATAGTGTGATACATTCACAGCTCTAAAGTTTTGGATTACTATAAATGTATTTAAGGTAAAAATTTAGGTCGATTATCAATTTAAGAGAAGTTCACTGCAAAATTAAGAAGACAAACCTTTTATTATCAAGTCGCGAAGTCCACATGCATATGTGGTGTTCGAAGAAAATGATAGATACAGAGTATTTATAGTTTTTATTTTGTTTTCTTTTTATGAAGGGGTAACTTAGGCATTACAAACCAAAATGTTAGTGTAACATTTATTTTCTTTATCTTCGTTTACGAAATCATGTAACTATTTTTCGTACAGGTTATGCTTTAGTTTGTAATTTATCAGCACCTTCATCCCTTTTTTTATAAATAATTTATAATAAATCAAATAGCATAATCAAGTCCTAACAATCTGAAATAAATTTATCATCATCTTGATGGGTGCACACCGTTAAAGTCGGGTGTATCCGATTTTGTAGGCTCGAGGAGTTGTCTCGAGAATAAGATCATAATGGGCTAAGTACGGGTTCAAAGACATGAAAATCGAAGTGCTCAAGCGAGTTATGGTAACAGAATGACGAGATATTAACAACTGGTCGAAGATCATGGAGGGAATCACGGAGCAGATCGAATCAGGCGGTTATTGACACCAATCATGACATTTATTTCCGTTGTTAGAATTGTAGCTATTTTAGGATTAATTCCTCTACTAATATAAAGAGGGACCCCATTCATCTGTAAAGAGACATTACATTCACTGAAAATAATATACACTATGCTCTCTAATTACTTATTATTCATTATTGTTCTTATTACTTGATCTCGAGGCTATCCTGGTTCGAGGTCGATATATGTCATAATACTGGTTTGATTTATTTTATCGCACAATTCATTCTTTTATTCCATTATTTATCAATTGGTATTGAATTAGATCCCGTACCCTTATAATCACAGTATAAATTCAATTGTTATTCGGATTTCGAAGTAAACAATGGAATAAGCTCGTGAGATGTGCTCACGAATCACGATCATGTTCTAGTCGCTGACAAACTAAATTGATACACATATATATTTAAAATCTTGTTAATATAAATATTTTCTTCTCTTTTTAAATTTTTTGTTTCGGCATATCATTGTATAAAATAAAATTGATGAAATATTCCGACATGAACAAGATAAAGTAAGACTAGATACCAAAAAGCAAACCAAATAGTAGGTAAAAGATAAGTTACAAAGACGAATATGTGTACTATTTTGGTATGTAATACGAAAGATATAGTGGCTATAAACTGCATCTTATTATCCCAAAAGAAAAGAAGAAAGAATATTAGCATTGTGGTTATTACTATTATTGTTATTACTATTATTGTTGTTATTATTATATACTTCATTATTATTCAATTAACCACAATATTTATTTATGATAAAGAAGTGGAAGAATATCCATTTTGAAATCCGCACCAACACAAATTAGTTGATATTTACCCATGGAGCGTTGAGTGTCGACAATTTGTGGGGTTTGCTTCTGATGTGAGATGTGAGAATCCCTCGTATAGTTCACTTCTTTATTATCTTTTAGAGTGAATTAAAGCAGATGAGTCAAATGGTCCTTTGAATTATTAATTAGTTGGACCTTTTGTCATCATAGGTCCATTTAATAAGACGTGTCGGCAAGTGTTGTTTTTAGTCGTTCCATTCAATCCTAAATCACATTCTTCTTCTTCTTTCCAAAAATGTTATTCTGTCCCAATTTATATGATGATGTTTGTATTGCGAGATCTAAACGAGTTAATTTTTTAACCTTATTTTTTTATAAAATATATCTTTTAAAAGTTTTAAATTTTAAATTAGTATAACTTATAATATTTTTTATATCATTTTTAAATATATTTAATTTTAAAAAGCTTAAACTTATGTGTATATATAAGGTTAAAATCAGAAAGTTTAAATATCAAAAACTAATAAAGTATCAAATACTTGGGAAAAAAGAAGTAGTATTACATTGAGTAATCAAGAAAAAAAGGATCGAGAAAGTGAAAATTTATCAGCATCTACCCTAATGAATATTAGATTGAAGAAATAACCCAGATAGTCGTTCATCTAAACTATTAAATTAATAATAGCCGGTAGATATATAATATGTGTAATTTATATATAATAAGTATATAAATATATATAATTATATATAATTTATGTATATCAACTAAAAAAATAAACAGTAAATCTGATTTGTTATTTGAGTAATAATCCCAATTAGATTTGTGCCTTTATGAATACACTTACCACTTGGTTATGATTTATGAATCAGTGAGATAATGGATATGCCAGCCAAAAAAGAGGATGATTGATGAAGGAGATCCAATCAACTTGAAATTACTTTATATAAAATTTCACGCCGTCTTACTTATTCTAAGGCTCATTAATCCAAATCAAGTTAGAGGTAAGAAGTGAACTAAATTATACTATTTTTCTTTTAATTTATGTGTCTTAGTTTGACTGAGCACGAGTTTAAGGAAGTAAAAAAGACTTCTAAATCCTGTGGTTTTAAACTTTTTTACCCCTAAAATGAGTAATAATTAAATTTGTACACGGTTTAAGGATATGTGATTTAATTCAATACGAATAATCAAAAACAACAATTAAATGAGTCAAAGACAAAATAAATGATCAATCACAATGTAGTAACCAAGCATGATCTTATATAAAACAATGGAATTCGTCCTCGATTGGACATCTGGTACAAGCTCTGTCGCGGGCAAAGAAAAGAACAAATTAATAATGATGTGAACAATAGTTAAAAGACAAAAGTAAACTTTTATTGCTTTGATTTGCGTACAACAATGTATCAGAATAAAGAAAACCTTCCTCTTTATATAGTAGGGGAATTTCAACCCTAGTATAAGTCTAAATAAGGTAAAATCTTCTTTTTCCGGTAAATGTCAATCTGCAATTGATATTGAACGCGATTCGCACCGTAATATTCGGTTGAGGGTGAATCTTACAACCCCTTCTTCGTCATGCATAAACCTTCTCCACGTTTCCCGAAGTCCAGAAGCTATAGTTGGTCCAGGTTCGTTATTTCACCGTGCCCAATCTTAGCTACATCGTTCGTTCCTCCAGGTCTCGACACGAGGGACCTCCTGGGCCTTGATTATAACCATGTCGAGTCGTGCTCCCCCCCCCCCCCTTTGTATCCAAATCAAGGAATGGGGGAAACTCTACCTCCGATTTTTTACCCATATACAGATAGTACCCTCATTTCCCGGAGGGTAGACTTATCGAAGCGACGGGAAGCGATAAGTTAACCCTGGTTACATATTCCGTACTCTACATCTGAGTTGACGGGTCAACGAAACGTCTCATCAGTCGCATCATTCTGAGTTCGGACACGTATCAGTCGTCGGTTGACCGTCCCGAATGTTAAACGTCACGCATTGATTACCCTTTCTCTATAAAAGCTCCGACCCCTTAACTTTTTTACTTTTCGATTTCAGAGCTCCTTGATTTACCCTCTAATTATTCATTTAACTCTAACCCTTCCAAATCTTCATCATTATTCTCCAGATCTTCATATCTTCATCTCCAAACCTTCATACTCTCTCTTTAAATCTCCAAGTCAGACCTTCATACTTTCATCACTATCTTCAAATCTTCATCCTCATCTTCAAATCTTCATCCTTACCTTCAAACCTTCATATTTTTCAGCAACCGATGGCAAAAATTTTCAAATCTGTGCCTCAACAGACCTTTCCTTCAACTTTCCACCTAGCCACGGATGCTGAGGTGGACGATCCTATAGTGGTCCTGGAGCCTCCTTTGAAGAGCTTTATCCCTGGGGGCTGCTCCACTGAGAACGACTTCAAAGTTAAGAAGGCCCCCAGTCAATAGGAATGAGGCGATGGGGTATGGAGGTTTATCTGCTCCATTACCAAATATACACTCCCTATAGTTCAGAAGGACTGTAACTGAGAGGGCAAGAAAGTGGTTATCCCCGGTCCCGATGAGGACATCACCACTTACGTGGAGGGGTACCTGATGAATGGGGATTTTGACCACATATTATCACCTTTTTGCTTTCGTTTTAGTTCAAAAGCTTTTAATTGTATTTTCGAAAATTGATAAAATATGCTTAATTGCAGGAATGGCGGAAAATGAACCTCAAATATGAAATCCAACTCAAGAAGGAGTAATCTGAACCAAGGACAAAAACAGGCACATGAGCTCTAAAGTGCAGACCTCAGATTACCATCTACGGTCGTAGATTGTGAAGGAAATCCCAGCAGAGACCTGTGAGAAGTGTGGTCCACACATGAAATGTGCGGCCGCAGAAGCAAGGCAAGACCAGAGGTTCAAAGAACATGCAATTCAAGTCCAACGGAAGTGCGGACCGCATAATTATTTTGCGGCTGCAGAAGATCAGCTACGCGGTCGCAGTTGCATTTGTGTGGTCCGCAAAAGAGCCATGTGCGACAACACTCATAAATGTGCGGACCGCAAAAATAGAGAGATGCGGTCGTGGTTCAGAATTGTGCTGCCGCAAAAGTCCAATCCTACCAAGATGAAGAGAAGTGCGGACCGCACATGGAATTATGCGGCCGCAGAACCTCTAAAAAGGGCAATTTTATCTGAAAATTCCAGCACTGGATCAATAGAATAGTTTCACTTTTAGGTTAATTTTTGTACCTTTTGACATCAGCATCCGTTTACTTTGCTTGTTTTAGTAGTTTTAGCTATTTTGAGCTTGTTGAATATTAGTTTTATCATTTTAATCATTAATATGGGTTTAATTATCACTTTTTCTACTTCATATACTAATTTAAGCATGCGTAGCTAGATATTCACTAGGGTTGTGACACAACCCTAGTGTGTAAACTTAATGGGTGTTTGATTTATTGTTTGTTTATGGTTGGGTGTTGATTATCTAGCCTTATTCTTGATTTTAATTGAATATTTAATGGTTGCAAATATTATTTCATGCCTAATTGACTTAGTCTCTACTTGAAAAAAAGAGACTTAGTCTAGAAAAACTTGGTTAGTAAGGAAATGGGT
Source organism: Nicotiana paniculata (assembly GCA_005239505.1). NCBI lineage: Eukaryota > Viridiplantae > Streptophyta > Magnoliopsida > Solanales > Solanaceae > Nicotiana > Nicotiana paniculata. The sequence continues at coordinate 60,006 of ML347497.1, forward strand.
TAATCGAGAGATTGAAAATTCCAATTAAAGGGTTGAATCTAGAGATAATAAAACTCGACTTAAGCTTATTATCATCTGCTTTGTTCAATACCCCTTTGGTCTTGAGAAAGCCAAATTGGGCAAAATCACTCTCTGACCGAGAGGTATTGAGTAGGTACTCGAGTGTTGATAGCTATAATCCACCCTGACTAATAAATCAAGCTTTAAGAGTTACAAACCATTAAGCGAACACCTATGTGAAGATCATAGCCCTAGCCCTTTTTACCATTTGAAAAACAAACAAAAACAATTTTCTAGTTTTAATTCTTAGTTTAAAATAGAATTAGAAACAAACCAACTTTTGTGGAAGTACAATTCGAGATAATTCAAGCCCATTCACTCTAATATATACTCCTAAGTCCCATTCATAGCTCCTTGTGGAAAATCGACCCCGGCTCCTTGTTGGGTACTATTATTGCTCCGATTGTTTCATAAGCTCAAATAGAGGTGTGACTTGGACGAGATTCATTTTTGGCACCGTTGTTGGGGAATGCACCTACCTCAAGTCAAAGGCAACTTGTCGATGATGAGCAAGTGGTATAAGAAGAGGAGATTCCAAACAATGTTGTCCAAGCAAATGATGAAGTGCGAATTGATATTGATGACACGGTGGAAGAGACTCAAGAGGATGTGAATCCGTCTAGGGATCATGTGATTGACATACCTGAACCGGTAGTTAATAGAGCTAAGGCATCATTTCCTAATCCACATCCTCCCTATCCTCAAAGGCTTGCCAAGAAAAATGGCGAGAATCAATTTAAGAAGTTCATTGATATGATGAAGACTCTCTCTATAAATGTGCCTTTGGTTGAAGCTTTGGATAAAATGCCCGAATATGCTAAGTGTATGAAAAACTTGGTGACAAAGAAAAGATCGATGAATTTTGAAACTATCAAAATCACTCACCAAGTGAGTGCAATTGTGCATTCGATGGCTCCAAAGATGGAAGATCCCGGTACTTTTACCATTCCTTGTACCATTGGAACTGCCGAATTTGCAAAGGCTCTTTGTGATCTTGGGGCGAGTATCAACTTGATACCCTATTCGATTTTTAAGACATTGAGAATTTCCCAACCAAGACCCACATCTATGAGATTACAAATGGCCGATCGTACAATGAAGAGACCGTTGGGGGTGATTGAGGATGTATTGGTTCGAGTTGACAAGTTCATTCTCCCGATGACTTTTTTGATTCTTGATTGTGAAGTGGACTATGAGGTCTCGATTATTCTTGGTAGACCTTTTTTTGCTATGGGGAAGGCTCTTGTTGATGTGGAAGCCGATGAACTCACTTTCCGGGTTGGTGATAAAAGGTGGTGTTCCACGTGTGCAAATCTATGAGGCAACCGAATAGAAATGAAGTGTGTTCGTTCGTGGACTTGGTGACCGATGTGATTATTGATGATACTAGTGCCACGATGAATGTTGATGATACATTGGAGGCTGTTTTGCGTAATTTTGATGATGAAGAGATGGATGGCTTTGTGGAATGTGTGAACTCATTGCAAGGAATGGGGTCGTACACTTATGAGCCCTGCAAATTGTCCTTGGATCTTGAAAATAGGAAAACTCCACCAACAAAGCCCTCAATCGAGGAGCCTCCCATTTCGGAGTTGAAGTTATTGCCTCTGCATCTCAGGTATGAATTCCTTGGCCCTTGTTCCACTTTATCGGTTATTCTTTCCTCTTGCTTGACTAACGTGTGGGTAAACTCTACATTGGTGGTGCTACAAAAGAGGAAAAAGGCTATTGGATCGACATTGGCGGATTCGAGAAATAAGCCCCGCATTTTGCATGCACAAGATCAATTTGGAGGAGTATGCCAAACCCTCCATTGAACATCAAAGGATACTAAATGAAGCAATGCAAGAGGTGGTCAAAAAGGAGATCATAAAGTTGTTGGATGTCGGGGTTGTCTACCCCATTTCTGACAGTTCATGGACTTCTCAGGTGCAATGTGTTCTGAAGAAGGGAGGCATAATTGTGGTCACCAATGATAAAAATGAGTTGATTCCAATAAGAACGGTAACCGGATGGAGAGTGTGCATGGACTGTCGGAAGCTAAACAAAGTCACAAGGAAAAACCATTTCCCATTTCTTTTTCCTGACCAAATGCTTGATCGATTGGTTGGCCGGGAGTTCTATTGCTTTCTAGATGGATATTGGGGCTACGATCAAATTATTATTTCCCCGGAATATCAAGAGAAAATAACTTTCACTTGTCCTTATGGCACTTTCGTTTTCAAGCGGATGCCATATTGCTTATGCAATGCACCGATAACTGTCTAACGGAGTATGATGGCGATCTTTACGGATATGGTAGAGGAATACGTTGAAGTATTCATGGATGAATTTTCAGTAGTCGAGGATTCCTTTGATGATTGCTTGGCAATTTGGATAAGGTATCAACAAGGTGTGAAGAAATGAACTTGGTGTTGAATTGGGAGAAATGTCATTTCATGGTCGAGGAGGAGATTGTCCTTGGCCATAAGATTTCAAAGAAGGTAATATAGGTCGACAAGGCAAAAATAGAGGTGTCTAAACTTTCACCTCCAACATCCGTGAAGGGCGTGAGAAGTTTCTTGGGTCATGCGAGGTTCTACTGGCATTCCATAAAGGAATTTTCCAAAGTGGTGAACCCCTTGTGTAAGCTTTTTGGAGAAATATGCTAATTATCATTTCAATGATGATTGCATGAGAGCATTCGAATTGCTCAATTTCAAGTTGACAACTACTCCCATTATCACCTCCCCGAATTGGAGCATGCCTTTTGAGCTCATGTGTGATGCTAATGATGTGGCGATTGGAGCAGCTTTGGGGCAACGTATAAACAAGATCTTTCATCCGGTCTACTATGCTAGTAAGACAATGAATGATTTCCAACTCAATTACACCGTTGTCGCGCCCCCTTTTTCTCACACGAAATCGGGGTTTCGACATTTCTGAGACAACTCCCTTCCTTTTGGGATGAGATATGGGATTTGAAGAGTCACCGCCTAACGGATTAAGGTGCGTTAGGGCACATAGAGTAATTAACTCATGAAACTAGTTTGCATCACCAGATATCGGGTAAGGGCTCAAAATTACCTTGAGGAGAAGGTATTAGGCACCCCTCGAGGCCCAAAATGGTGGGTCCCGACCGAACTTAATTAAGCGAATTAGTCTAAAGGAAAATAAAGCAATTTAGACAACTATTATTTTAAAACATGAATTAAAGGGGTCCTAAATTTTTTAGCCTATATGATCATTTCCATGCAATACTTGGTAACTTTCCCCAGGTGAGGTGCTACACATAGTATTAGCGCACAGGTCATCATCTCCTTTACTACCCAATTACTATCTTTCAGTTGTTACTCAAGCGTTCTAGTATCTTCTAACTTGTGCCTTATACGTGCACTACCAGTTCCTTACCTATGGTCCTGGGGTGTTTAGGACCTCTATTAATATGGTTCTAGACTGACCTAGGTTGCTTAAAATGAGAAAAATCTAGGCGACAAACAAAATTCAAATAGGACTGCCACAGAAGGGCAACTAAAGGCTCATGTTAACCTCCACAAATAGTCAAAAAATGCACGCAGTTCAATCAACAAATTTCATTAATTTAGGATCATATAGGCAGGATATGTAGATGAGCAGAAACAGAATGTAGAGAAGCAGTTTGTTTAAGGCGAGCATCGGGACCTATCAATTTGCCCACTGATTTTGATTAAGTTCTGAATCTGGGAAAATTTCAAGAAGCAAGAGATCACAGTTTTAGGCCCAGAATTCTTAATAAACCTAAAGGTTTGCCTAAGTGATAACCAGAACAAAATCCTACAGGCATGGTATCTACAACTGTTAATTATAGACCTATAACAATGAGTTACTGATTTTAACAGACATGTTTTTATCTCTTTAGATCCTATAGGCATGCTTTCTACTTTTGCAGAATTAGTTAACTCCTATAGGCATGAAATCTAAGTGTTGAAACTGATTACAAGATGATTTCTAAATTTACAACTGATTTACCCTATATGCATAATATCTATTAGTTTAAATCCTATAGACATGATTTCTAGGTTTTGAAATTGATTCCTTTTATTCCTGTAGGTATAGAATCTAAGTTGAAACTCATTTTTTTATTTCCTATAGGCATGATATCTATTAATCACGTTGGGAAGAAATTTCAAAGCAAATTGCTAGGAAATTTTATTAGCTCACACAAATAGAATCCTATATACATGACCACTAATGCATATTGAGATTGGAAATATGTGTTGATCCTATGAACATGGATTCTAATGCAAATTATAAAAGAGCCATAGGCAGTGTCTCTAATATTCCAAAAATATGAAAATTCAGAATCATAAACAGCCAGAAGGAAATTTTATAGGCAAGATCTCTAAATAAACAGTAGCATGCACATAAGGAATCAACACAATGGACCTATAGGCAGGATTTCTACCCGGGCTTGAACAAAGATATATAGAACCCCCCTCCCCCCCAGCTTTTACTAATAACCCCAGATATGTTATTACAGAGATTATTACATTATTATAGCCCAATATGAATGAATTACATAGTAAAAATCATTATACTATAGGAGCCTTAGTGGACCCAATATTAACCTGGAAACCAGGCCTTCAAGCAAAGCAAGTCTATAGTATATAGGTGGTCCATCCATGATACACAAAATTGGGCTTCTGGAGTGTCAAAGTTCCCAAGGGCCTCAAGGACCCCAGGCAATGCTCACACTAGAACCTTACTTAGAACAACAGCTTGTAAAAGATTGGAAGACCAGCCGTAATGTGTCAGAGTTCGGAGCAGTCTCAAGGACCCTAGGAATTCTCACATTGGGGGTGGTAGGAACCTAGATAACTAAGAGTAGAAGTTTGAAAATAGTATATAAGGGGTGGGGGAAGTTTTATAAAATAGTTTTTTTCCAGGAGCAAACAGAAATAGAACTCCACCTAGACAAGACGAATCCAAACAGATTGGCACTGATTTGAACATAACTACTATACCAGTAATTAAAGCAATCACAAAAAGAGCAAGGACACTTGGGTTACAAAAAAAAATTGACTATCCACACATGCTTGCAATATCTAAACATATTCAGAGTAGGGAACATATAACTGAATCAAACAAAGTTTCACATCACTAAATATTACTTAGTTCATTAATAACCACTAGGTGAGACCATATAGACATGTATTAAACAGAAACATGCTGAAGTTTGAAGTATCTAAACAAACAAACACATAGAACAAGAACTAAAGCATACTAGTCTAGAATGAGGTAAACAGAAACCACGGGTCAGACAGAAACATGCTAAGGTAAGGACACAGAACATAGTAGGTTAGTAGGAATTGAGGTATGCTAGTTGAGAGAGAAATAAAAACAGGAACTATATGGCAAATAGAAGCATATCGAGGTTTAAAATAAACTAATCATATAATTATCATGGAACAGAACAAGATAATAAGAACTAAGGCATAGTAGTTGAGAAAGAGATAATCAGGAATCAGGTATCCAAACAGAAGTATGTCGAGATCTATAATAAACTGACTACATAACATATAGAATAGAACAAAATAACATGAATTAAGGCATACCAGTTAGGGAGAGAGTAAATAGGAAGGAGATGGCAATTTGAATCCAAGAGTCTAGCCTTGGCTTTCAGCCGGCTAGACAATACAACAAATCAGAGTAATAGAAAGAACTCAAGTGTGTAAGTGTAGGTTTGTAAGAGTGAGCTTGTGTCTCAGCGTGTTTGAAAATCAGAATAATGGAAGGTTTATATAGCATACAGTAGAGTAAACCAAATAAGGCAAGCAAATCAACTGCACACAAATAAGGTATGCAAAAATCAATTAATCAATCAATACAAATCAATTAATAGGAAAGAATCATGGAAGTAACACTTAGATTAAGGAGAATCAATTAGCAGCCAAGATTGAGGTTTAATAAGGTAAGAAATAAGTTCAGAGATCACTTATAGGTCGGTCTAACAATCAAAACCCAGAAATCAGGCTAGTAATATAATTAAGGAATGTAGTACCACTTACGAATCACATACGAGGAAAGAATAGGTAAAAATCTTTCAGAGAGATATCAGTTTTAAAAATATGTACAACTTCAAACCCTAATTAAGCAAGTAAATCAGTTTAATTGACGGTCAAAGTAAACGGGGAAACATTATAGCAAGTAGTAGAATAATTAGAAACCTTAGGACATAAAGACATAGAGATGAAAATCAGTCGAAAAAGTAAAGGAAGAAAACCGGAGTTAAACACTTAAATGTTTTAAAACATTTTTGTAGAAACTTCTTAAAATTTTTTTTGAAACCCTAGCTTTTAGGGAAAAACGAAAATCGGTTAACAATGATCGGAAAAAATAGCAAAATATTAAAGGAAAAGTAACAAACAAACTCAAACGCTTCAGATCTAAAGAGATCTGAATAGATTTAGCCAGAAATAGTTAGGTTATGTAAAAAAATGAACAGAGGTGAGAAAAATCTAGTTTGAACTAGAGATTTTGAAGCCATAAACACGAAGGTATTATTACTCACAGACATTGGAATGAACACAGACGGACTCATCGATAACATGAGTAATTTGAACCAAATCTGTTTCGAATCTCTTTGAGATTCCATCAAGCAATACGAAAATCATAACACCAATAGAGATATGAGGCCGGGTAAGGACTAAATTGAAGAGAAAACCCATGAATCGAAGGGGTTTCAATGACGGCGGGATATGGTCAGGAGGAGGGTGAGAGAGAAGAGAGGAGGAAGGGGTTTCAAGGGCGGCCGTTTTGGAAGAATGGGTAGTGTTTTGGGGTCGTATGGTTAATTAAAAAGAAAGAATATCCTGCACCGTTGATCTCATGAGATCAACGGCAAAGATTAATTCTAGGATGGGGCAGGTATGGATTAGGGTTATGGGTTATGGGTTAATGGGTTAATTTAATTGGGCTGGGGTGGAAATTGGGCTAAGGTCCGAAAATCAAATTAAAAGAGGCTATATGTTAAATACCCATTTAGTTTGATATAATAATTTATAAAAATAGTTAATAAATGATGAAAAAGATATTTATGTATGAAAATGATTTAAAATAATTACTTAATATTATAAAATATAAAAAAGTTATTTTCGTGTAAAAATAAAGTAATTATGCACACATGGACTATTATTGCAAAGTTATTGCAATTATAACATAAAGATGTAAATATGATTATGCATAAAATAATTAAAACTTAATATAGATATAAAATGATAGAATTACGCAATAAAAGTATTATAAAATCAGTTGTGATGTAATTAGTAATTATTTAGATAATAAAATGATGGAATAAATTAAATAAAAATCCTTTAAAATTACAGAAAATTATGAAAAAATATTAATTGATGCTCATGCATTATTTTGAAAATATATATGGATTTTGAAAATAATATAGAAAAATATTGGGTATCAACAACCGTGACTGAAAAAGAGCTCCTTGTTATTGTATTCGCTATAAAGAAGTTCCGCCCATACTTGATGGGTACAAAGGTGATTGTCCACACGGATCATGCAACACTTCGATACCTTATGGGCAAGAAAGATTCAAAAGCTTGGTTGATGAGATGGGTGCTTTTATTGCAAGAGTTCGATATAGACATCCAAGACCGGAAAGGAAATGAAAACCAAGTGGCAGACCACTTGTCTCGTTTGGAGGAGGAGGGGAGGCCTCATGATGGCCTTGAAATAAATCTCCTTCTCCGATGAGCAACTCCTATCCATTTCAATGAAAGAGGTGCCATGGTTCGCCGATCTAGTAAATTATCTTGTGAGTGATATTTTCCCGGATGAGTTCTCTTCAAACCAAAGGAAGAAGCTCAAACGAGATTGTCAAGACTATTATTGGGATGAACACCTCTTCCGGATTTGCACTGATGGAGTGATTAGAAGATGTTTGTTGGAGAAGGAACAAGTTGAAGTTCTTGGGGCTTGTCATTCTTCACCATATGGTGGTCACCATGGTGGAGCAAGAACGACGGCCAAAGTGTTAAGTTGCGGTTTCTATTGGCCCACTATCTATAAGGATGCAAGTGATCTAGTCAAGCATTGTGATGAATGTCAAAGTGCTGGTGGAATCTCAAAGAAAAATTAAATGTCCTTCACCACCATCTTAAAGATTGATATTTTTGATGTGTGGGGTATTGACTTCATGGGACCTTTTGTGAGATCTTACGGAAACACCTACATCTTGGTAGTGATTGATTATGTGTCGAAATGGGTTGAGGACGTTTCTCTACCCAACCATGAAGCAATAAGTGTGGTGGCATTTTTGAAAAAGAACATCTTCACAAGGTTTGGTACTCCACGGGCTATCATAAGTGATGGGGGGTCACATTTTTACAACAAAGCTTTTGACATCTTGCTTAGAAAGTATGGTGTCAATCATAAAGTCACGATTCCCTATCACCCTCAAGCAAGCGGTCAAGTGGAAGTCCCCAACTGGGAGATCAAGAGTATTTTATCCAAACAGTGAATGCTAATCGAACGGATTTGTCAAAGAAGCTTGATGATTCACTATGAGCTTATAGGACTGCTTTCAAAATGCCTATCGGGATATCTCCATATCGGTTGGTGTTTGGAAATGCTTGTCATCTTCCTGTGGAACTTGATCACAAGGCCATGTGGTCTTTGAAGAAGTTAAATCTTGATTGGGATGCATCTGCCACCTTGCGGGTTGCAAATTTGAATGAACTAAATGAATTCCGGTACCATACATATGCAAGTTCGTCCTTGTACAAAGAAAAAATGAAATACCTTCATGACAAATACGTCCGAAATAGGGAATTCAAGGTGGGCGATCTTGTTTTATTGTTCAACTCACGATTGAGGATGTTTCCCGGAAAGCTGAAATCCAAATGGAATGGTCCCTTTGAAATTGTGGGTGTGACTCCTTTTGGTGCAATGTACTTGAAAAACAAAAATAATGAGGTATTTCAAGTTAATGATCACCGGGTGAAGCATTATTTGGGACAAGATGATGATGGCCACGTGGTGGCGGTGATTCATCTGAAGTGATGCTAATCTGTGTCGTGCCGCGACTTTAAATCAGGCGCTTCTTGGGAGGCAACTCATGTTTCTTTTTCTTTTTCTTTTTCTTTTTCTTTTTCTTTTTCCTTTCTTCCTTTTATTAGATAGGTTTTATTTTGTGCTAATTGGATTTGAAGTGTGTTGCAGGAATGTCTGTGCTTTACAGGAACTAGTCTCAGAACAATTGGCTAAGTATGAAAAAGTGCGGGCAACAAAATTTTGAATGCTACAGCAGAAGGCAAATGCGGCCGCACAACTCTTGTGTAGACCGCACAAGTTGAGATGCAAAAATTTCAAACTCTCTAAAGTTTGTATATCAAAGAAATGGCCAAAGTGCGGCCGCACAAGGAAATCTGCGGTCCACACCAAAATCTGTGGTCGCACACGAAAAATTTATGGACCGCAAATCAAATGAGGGAAACTGAGCACCAGGTAGCAGAGTGTAGACCGCAGAAGGAATTCTGCGGACACACTCGACTCTTTAACCCCTAGCGAACCAGTTTGTCACGACCCAAAATTGAGGATCATGACTAGCACCGGGGCCATACTTGCCGAGCACCAACGTACATTTTATCTAACCTTCTTATTATCTTTAAGGGATAATGAGATCAATATAAATTGTAGATATGGATCATGACCATACATCACATGGATGACAAGATTGCTAAAAAACTACATAAAAGGTACGAGCTACAACGCGGCCATGAAAGACTATACAACAAAAATTAGCCAACAACGCATACGAAACTATACATGAGTTGACACCTGTCTATGAGCCTCTAAAGGAGCATAAGTAATGCAACATAGCCGGAACAGGGCCCCGACATACCCATAATATCTAAAACAAAAATACATACCAAGACCACGGCAATTCCGGAGAAGGGATCTCGCTTATAACCGCTGAACTGGAAAGCCTATTGTGGTGGGGGAGCTTTGTCTACCTGTCTATAAGGACCTGCAGCACAACATGCAGCGTCCACAAATAAAAGGACGTCAGTACAAATAAAGTACTGAGTACATAAGGCAGGAAAACATAAATAAGAACAGTAGTGTAAAAAGAGATGTAGGAGATACAACATGTTGCATCTGAGTGCTTTTAAGAGACATTAACATGAAATTCATGATACATATATACACATAATCTTTTTAAACATCCGCCTCTGTGGGCATTATCATATCATATCATACCCGGCCTCAAAGAGGACTCGGTAAACCCAACTGATTAGTGGTTCCACAATAGGTGCCATACCCGAACGACTATAGTGCGGCTCTGTAGAGTAAAATAGATACATATGTATAATGCATGCAGGACTCATTGGAATCATGTTCTAAACATTTCGGAGCGACGTAAGGTCGATATTCTCCGTACACATCATTAGGGCTAACTCTTAATCGAGAATCTTATAAGAATCAGGAAGTACGAACAATATTGATAACATAAGAATAAGAGAAGCAAACTTAACATAAATTGTTCCATAATAAGGGAAACAATGTAAGTACTGCTAGCTTCTAAGAGTAGAGTATCTTTGGAAGCTCGTTCATTGAATTATGTACAATCGGAGTCGTCCAAAAGAAGTAAAGGGATAGCCTCACATACCTTGTATATATTTCCTCAACCTCAAGCTACGCAAATGTCATAACTCCTTAATCTACAATAAGAGAAACGACACTATCGCTATCGTTTAAGCGTCATAACTATTATGTATCGACCACAAACTATTTTACGATGAAACGGACAGCACCTCCCCTATTTATATGACTTCACACAAGTCAAAACAATCACCAAACATCCCAAACAACATGAATAATAATCATATTGAGCCTCCCAAAACAGTCCACACACAACCTAATCACCTCACACATAAGACGACCACCGTAGTCGTGTCAAATGACCCAGAAATGTTATAACGAATGATCAGCTCACAACCCTACATCTATATGGTTTCTCCACAATATTACTCCTCCAAAATCAACAAAACATTAGTAAAACATGCATCCCAACAACAATACAAAATAGTCCGCTACAAGTGAAATAACTCGAACTCACGGCTTCCGATCACCGTCCCGTGAGTTCTAACTATTGGGAAACATATTTATCAAACTTCCTTGATATTTAAACACTTAAATACAGATATTAGACGTTTATTAACTATGAATTACCTTCCAAAACTCTAACTACAAAGAAAAAGGAGAGGCGGTATAATGACACTTACGTCGTAGGGATCGTTTTGATGTTATTGCTTCTCGATTTCATGCCCGGAATGATAATCTTCTTTGAAACCCTAGAAGATAGATTGAGGTTATGTTTATGGGTGTTCTCTGGTCGTTTTATGCTGAATAATTAAGAGAAATCCGACCTAAGGTTTATATATATCAAGTTTGGAAAAGTCAAAGAGGTGCTAGCTTGGCACCCTAGGATTGGTCTATCTTCCGACGTTTATATATTTTTATTCTGATGTCGTATGAACGAATGGTTAAGAGAGTTGGAAACTAAATTCCAAGACCTTAAATTTGGTATATTATATGTCCCAACAAGACCTCATATAGAACATGAAATGTATTTCTCAAAAAGCTCTAGTGATCCACCTACTTGTAACTTATGATGTCTGCGCAGTCTCGTGAAACTGCAAATCTCTCTCTACTCCTACGTCGTATCGATGAACGGTTTAATTAATTGGAAACTGGACTCATATATATTAAGTTTGGTTGGTAGATAATCCAATAATTCCAAGTATATTGGGAGAAAATATCAGTTACATTTGGCCTAATTTTAAGCACATTATGAGTGTAACTTGTGAAGACCTTTGCCGACTTTTGTTCCACAACTTTCTTGACTTCAAAATGTAGAACACAACTATCATACGATAAAAATTAACTCATAGAATAACCTCCTTATCATGTAATGAACCATAGTCTCACCCTAAAGTACATGTTATAACATTCCAAACTCGTCGACTTTAGACGAAACTTATTTTCTTCAATTGGTTTAGCTTCTAAGCTTTCCAATTCTCTTGGTACTCGTTATTCATGATCTTAAATATTTTTAACCTCAAATGTAACATGATTAACTTAGTTTATATTCCATCAAATATAATCTTATTTCTGAGCTTACATCAATTGACTTACGATGTACTCTCACGTACGAAAACATGGGGTGTAACATCATTCCCCCTTTTGGAACATTCGTCCTCGAATGTTGACTAATGCACTTTTCCATATCTTAAGAAATAACTCTTATGAATAATTTAATATTGTCTTTTCCATCTAGGGAGTTGTTCGGTGAATAAATCCAAAGGCTAGAACATTCCCCCCTTTAGTCCTCTTTCTCACACCATGACTTGTGGTTGAAATCCTTTCAATGTCGTAACTATTTCTACCTTCTTTCATGCAGCCTAGACAATTCTAACCTTGAA
>ML347500.1:0-14177 GCA_005239505.1 Nicotiana paniculata
CCTAAACGTGTAGGAGACTTCTATTCCAACCGGGAGACACTTAAACTCTTCAAAAACTCAAATGTAGCCGAAACAGGAGCCTGGTGTTTGGGCCCTAGCACCTGGATAACGCCAGGCTAAGGCAGGCGTTTGGGTTCTAACGCCTGGCTAACGCCAGACAGGGTCAGGCGTTTGCGCTCTGGCGCCTGGCTAACGCCAGGCAGGGTCAGGCATTTGCGCTCTGGCGCCTAGCTATAGCCCAGTGCACTACTCCTCACCTCTTGAGCGTATTTTCGATGTATTTGCATCCCTTTAGCTCGGCTTCCATCTCCAATTCACGTACACATGAAATAGACTCTATTATGCACATAAAAAGTGTATTTTTATCATTAACGCACATAAAATGTAGGGCATATAACATGTTAAACCATGAATTCTAGCCTCGCATCAACGGCCCACGGCTATTCAGCCCAAAGGCTATGGCCACCTAGAGGATAATAACAAAGGAATAAAGAAGCAAAACGTGCAATTACAGAAGCAAAATGTGCAAGTATAGAAGTAAAACAACAACTACAAAAACAAACGCAGAGATAAAAAAAGGTGCATGTAAAACAAAAGTCAACTTTGATATTCAGATGAAGAAATTTTACAAAAACACTCGAAGACACCAACAAAAATACAAAAATCCATACAGAAACTAAAGTTGAACATCTAATGGCCATCACCACCCCGATCTCCACCATCCTTTCCTTCCCTCCTAGACCATAAGCAACATCACACTAGGTGCTATCTTCGAGTTGGTCCACGTCCCCATCACCTTCCTCGGAATCGGGCTGAGGCGTATCATGGTCAAAGTCACAAGCGAGTCGGGCCTCACGAGCTTTGACTCGAGCTTCCTCGATGGCCGTCTCAAAATTGCAGTCCGCCTTCGTCAAAACATGAATAACGTCTAATCGGGCTTTAGTAAGGATCTAGTCTTCATACCTCTCTTGAGGAATGTCAGGAAATTTAGAGGCATGAGACACAGAGGGCCGCTCGACCAGCCCGGCATTGTCGGCCTCAACTCAAAAATCCGCTCGAGCAAGCTAGCATTCTCAGCCTCGGCGAGAGAAGCTCGCTCGATCAGCTCAGAGTTATTCTTACCCAGCTCCCTAATCCTCTCCTGGAGAATCGCTTCCTTAGCCTCTACAGCCAACTGGATGTTATCTCATTCAGAACAAAGAGTTTTGCTTGCCAACTCGAGGATGTCCACCTTCCTACGAGTTCCAGTCGAGAGGACTCCGCCTATTAGAGCATCTCTTGCTTCTTAGTAACCTCCCCCTTGAGAGACTTCACTTGAAATCAGCACTCGTCTAACTAACTTTGCAATTGAACAACCTAATTTTGGAGGTTGCTACTTTGGTCCTCCACACCCTTCCTCAGTTTGAGCTCCTCCTTCTTCCTCTTCAATGCCCCATCAAGGATGATGAACCTCTCCACGATTTCCATCAACTCTTAATATTTCCTTTTCAGCTCCTCCCTCACGGCTGACACATGGTTCTCCTCGCGGTGCCGCTTTCAAGCATCTCGGTATTTGTCACAAAACTCCTGATATTTGCCCTTCAGCCTCTGATAAATATCTTTCCTTTCTTCTCCTTTTGCACGCTTTCAATCTCCAGTATAATAGTTTACAAAACAAGGAAAAGCAAGAGTTAAATCCCATAAGCAAGTTAGAACAAAGGAAGAAGAACGAGGAATGAAACACTTACCCTGAGGACAAAGCTGGCAATGATTTTTGACAGGGTGTCGTCAGACAAGGACTTGAGAGTCACCCATCAGCTTCAAAATAGAGGGCATCGAGAGCGTTGACCACGTCCTTGGTATTCTTTAGCAGATCATGATCCTTGGGAATTGTGATAGTCCTCGAATCCCCCTTCGTCCTTATCTCCAGCTGAGTGGTTCCTTCGTCAATCATCGTTAAGTCGTTAGGGTCCATATTAGAACCCGAATTGTTACCCTTGTCGATGGCACAATTGCCTCTACCCCCATCGGCAGGAGAAGCATCCCCCACCGGCCTAGAAGAAGATGCCTTCTTTTACCCTTTTAGCGCAGAGTCATCACCAGTTGTCCCCTCTGCAGCTCTCTCCTCCCCGGGGCACAAAATTGCATTTGTATCCTCAAAAGCCACCCCAACATCATCCCCGATGTGTATTGTAACCATTTCCCGTATCACGATCTCGCCCTCTATCGAGTCGACGGTCGAGGGGTTCCTGTTACGAGGCCTCAAGTCCCCGTCACGTGGAGAAACCTCATCATCTTTGTCTATAAGTGAAAATACGAGAGGAACGGGCGCAACAACTAAAACGGGGGCGGAGGCGGAAGGCGCAACGACCCCTCGCTTTCTGAACGAGGGCAAGGGCGGCCTGTTTCTTCTTGTAGCCTCTCGGGCTACAAGAAAAAACATAAGAATTAAGTACGACGACACAAGTCAAAATGAATATAAAGACCAGAAGAAGGAGATTACCTATCAAGGGGAGGGCGGGTTTGAACTTCTAAAAGAAGCTCGGCCAATCACGAATCCCCACAGTGTAGGGGAAATCCTGCTTGACCCAGTCGCCAAAGGAGGAAGACAACTAGTAGCTGCAGGAGAAGGAGAATTATTCGACCAATTTGAAATGAACAAAGTACTTTAAAGGGTAAATATAAAAGCTTGAACACTTACATGTATGGTTCCAAGCCTCGGGGAAATCGTCGATATTAGCCACAATGGCCTCAGTCTTGACATAGAAGTAGTCGAGCCAGAATTGCAGACTACCCTTATCGTCCATCTTCACCATCAAGCATTTTCCCCCACGATGTCTAAGTTTCAAAATCGTCCTTCTTTAGAAGCTACGTGTGAAAAGATGCACCAAGTGTTGCACCGTGACCTCGACCCCAGCAAGTTCGGCGAACTTTGATAGCATCTTGATAACCTTGTAAACATAGGGAACAAGCTGAGCAGGACAAACATTGTAGTGGCAGCAGAACTCTTCCACCAATGGGAGGAGGGGAAACGAGTAGACAGTGGAGAATGGGTAGGCATAGAGAGCGCAATGCCCAGGACGGTAAACGTGCACTCGTGTTCGTATCGGGGATTAATTTACATGGTTGGGAAGGACAAACTTGGCTTTGAATTCAGCCAAGTGCCTAGACGTCATCGACAATTGAAATTTTTCGTTCATCACGTCCGACGACCATTGAAAATCGGATCTAGCATCAGGGTTATGCGGGATAATCTCCTCCACTGAAGGAAGAGCTTCATCCTCAGCGACACATCTCCCCTATGAACAGGGAATGCAACCAAGGGAATGGCATGTCTCTCCTCATCAACATTAGAAGGAAGACTAGACATGACTATGAAATCTAGAGGAATTCGAGATACAAAAGATGAGAGTAAGAAAGAAAGTTGAAGGTCAGAAGGCTAAAAAGATTCAAGAAAAATAGAGGAACTTATGTAGAGTAAAGATGGTATTAAAGGAAGTAAAGTTTGAATAATGAGGAAACAATGCCTATTTATAGAGATGAAGGCACCAAATTTGAAACAGTTCATCAGAATTGGAACTAGAACCAAAACGGTAGAGCCAATCAAGGGTCACGCGTGAATCAACGCAACGCGTCAGGAATCAGCGTCATCATGACGCATGATGTCACTTCTTTTCTTGGACCAGACGGTTCCAGAAAATCACCCAGGCAATTTAGGGGTTTGAAATATAATGTCCACGAAGAGTCACATTACCTGTTAGTCACAACGACCACGACCACTGTCATCTACTTATTGAACTCGGCCACAAAGACGACCTCAACAAGAGAAGGGACTAACTGTATGGGTTAAAAATTGTCATAATTATATGTGGGCCTAACCAGTATTAAGAAGGCCTTCGAAGGCCGCCACATGTCATAATTCGATTTCAACAGAGGACGAAGGCGAGGTCGAAGGCGAGGACGAGTACTCCCTTTAGCAGAGCAGTAACAACTAGTTTTAGAAATAAGACTTTACTTGGAATATTCCAGTGATATTCTCCCCATCTGTATTATTAGGGTTTTTATGGCCCACGTGCCTTATAAATAGAAAGATGTGTAGCTATAGTGGGGGATTGGACACTCATTGTAAGAAATAACACATTGACATTCTCTGAAGATTCTTGCTTTATCATACACATACAAAATACACCTTTCCTTAAGATCTTTATCGATCTTTTCTCCCACGATCCAAGGAGAATATGAATATTCAAAGGCTTATAAATCATTTATCTTTGTCAGAAAGAATATCGAAGAATCTCACCATTTTCGGATGGCTCACATGATATATTTAAATAAATGCCATTCATTGCTATTTACTGTTATTTAATGCTATCTCCTTTATTTTTGGATCATTAAATATAGCATTATTGTCGCCATTTATTGCTACTCAAATAGTATCTGTGATATCTCGCTACAAAGTCGGTTAATCTATCTTTTGGGTATTAATATTGGTTAAGATTAACTCTCTTTTATTATAAAATTTAATTATTTAAGCCTAAATATAAATGTTGGGTCAAACAACTATAATGATAAGTTAATCAAAATTATCCTATTTGGCATCTCACCGAAATTTCTGTGTTTATCCTTTTGCACCAAGAAATTTATAGTGTACTAGAAGTCTGGAATAGAAACAATCTATATATTCAAGACATGTCACAAAATAAATAAATTGGTGAACTTTTTCAAACAACAATAATAATATATTAGTGTGATCTCACAAGCACGGGTCTGAAAAAGATAAAATTTATGTAAACTTTATTCTTACCTTGTGTAATATAGAGACGTTGTATCTAATTGACCCTCGACTTAACGTGAAATTTTTATTGAAGAGAAAATAAGTATTATGTTGTTATTGTTGATTTGATTGGTTACAGATCACCACAATATCGACTTTAGTAACAATTGATAATGAAATATATGAAACTACTAAATACTTTGGTGCTTTTTAAAGTTGTGTTGGTAGAAGTGGTATCTAAATGAGCATATCTGTTTTGAAGCATCTAATCGACATTTATTAACAAGAGTTTGTGGTGATCCATAAATCATACAAATATAGATTATCTATGAGACATTTTGATATTACTATGTGAGGTTGTCATTGTTATGATTTATTTTTTTAAAATGATGAATCTCAAAACATAAAAGAGATGATTAATTAGAGAATTAAAATATCATCATAAAATTTATGAAGTTTCATTGTATAACAAGGGTATTGGTGGTAAATAAATGATACACGTGCAATTGTATTTAGTTTACAGAGCATGATACGTAGAACAATGAGGAGATGTCAACTGACATATTTCATTTAAAAGATGTATGAAACACAAGAAGTACGGGGCAAACACCCACAAGATAATAAGGAACCAACGTTCGACCCTAAACAACTGCTGAAGAGGCACGAGCGGAATGAATCAAGATTGGAAAGAAGGAAGATTCACGAACCCACAATTAATGAGGAAGGGGAATCAGAATCGTTATAAAATCCTTAGAGACAGTTACGATTACCAATCATAACGGACAATTAATGTCATTAAAGCTCATAATGATTCCGCCATAAATATGAGGAAACGTTATATTTGTAAACTCCTATATAAGGGGGGAGAATCTCATTTGTAAACACAAGTTCCGAGTACTATATAAATATATTCATTTTCTCTTACTTATTCAGTGCAACCAATTATTCTTTCTTTACTTTTTGCCAATTTTAGTTCCTTTTAAGCAAATTACTAAGGAAATAAGGAATTATTTGGTTATCAGTAAACTCGATTTCTTCTAAAAATAGGATTTGACTAAAAATTTTATTTTTTGATTAAACAATAAGATCTTATATTATTCGGAAAAGAGCCAATAAATTTAATTATTGGATAATAAATTACATATGAAAATCATTCCCTTTTTTCCATTTTATATATTTGGCATTCGAAATACTCTAGCTCAACTAATCAAAATTCACATTGTCTAATAATTCTAAAGTTCAAATCCAAAACTCCTAATCAATTGTGAATAACATCGCGATACTATAATTTGTACAAATCACCCCTAAATTCTACTCTAGACTATTCTTGGAAAATTTTCTTTTCTGTTTTTCAAGAGAGAAAAAACAACAGAAAATGAAAGAGTGCACTCACGCGCCAACATAAACAATTGTGACTCAATATTTCCATCAAAGTAGACATATTATTGTCCGATGCCGGAAAATCCAAAGGGAAATCCCCTAAAATTCTCACGTCGTCTTTCTTCCTTTTTCTCATTTTCCCTTTTTCCCATTTTGCCCTTCTGCAAGATCTCATATTCCCCCCTTCCCTCTCTATAAACCGGTGTAAGTTTCCTCCAAATTCGAGGGCATTTGTTGAAAATGCGGGAAAATTGTAGGGCATGAGGGTTTCGTTTGAGCGAATAGAATTATGAGGGCGTCACTTTGGCCGGAGAATTCAAGCAGCGATTCATCCACGTCAATTTCGCGGCGGCGGAATTCGCCGCCTCATTCGATTGCCCAAAACCCTAATTGTAAACACAGGTTTACTTTCTTAACCCTTAAAATCCTAAAGATTTCATCTTTATTACACTATCATTGTTATTTTCATTCAAAGATCTGAAATTTAGCTTAATTTCAGCTTTTGGGGAAGCTAAATTGAGAGGCTCTGATGGGTTCTATTGGAAATTCAATTAGCAATCCTTATGATTGATCTGAGTTAGCAAAATTATTTAATGTGTTTTGAATGATAATTGCATCTTTAATTTAATGAGTAGGAAAACATGTGAGTTTTTAGGTTAAATTTAGCTAAAGATGTGAGTTTTATCAATATGTCGGGATACTTACTGTTAGCTACTAACTTAAAGGGTTCACAATGATATGGATAATGGTGATGCTTATGACTTATGATAAAGTTGTTATTGGAATAGGTTTTTGGGCAAAATAATTGAACTTTCAGCTTCAATTGGGTTGGATTCAGTTGGAAATTAATTTTTTAAAGATTGGAAATATATCAGTTTTGTTTAGTGATGTATTTCATTATTAATTTTTACGATGGTGGTGTCTGGGCCAGCTTGCGCGCACCTTGATTATTCCACGCGTTACCTGCTAGCTCCACCATCACAGGTTAGGCAAATGGGAAGAAATCACCTAGTGATTTTGCCTCCGCTGGGATATAAACATGAGTCCTCAGTTTCTTCTCCCTCTTCATTGACCACTAGGCCATACCATTGGGTGCAACTATGTTTAGTTATATTACAAGGGGGGTATAGCATAGTGGAAGGGACCCTCAGTTTCCAACCTTGAGGGATATTTTGGTGTGGGCCGCGGTGGTGGTGTTTACCATATCAAAAAAGTTGTGTTTATTATACACATGGGTATGATAAACATTTTGAGTATTTTCTCAAAGATAAAAATTTTGTGGGTATGTACAATGGTGTGAAACTTTTAAATTAGATTGCACAGATTTGCTTGTATTTTGGTTGCTGAGGTGGTTTAATTCTTTGCCAGCTGCGGTAACGTCTTTCAGCTGCTAACGAGGAGGGAGGTATCTCCTCGAACTAAACGCAGTTCTAAGAAGTTTTGGGGTGAGAACTCTAAATGTTCTGTTCATTCCTGTGGATTAAAAAGCCAAGTAGCAAGAGACCCGAGACAGGGTCTTATATCATGGTAGTTACATTCTGTGTTTTTTTCTTTCTCGCAAAGTTAATTATAGCTGCAAATTTTTAATTGTGCTTTCTCACATCGTTTTATTTTAATTTTATCAGGGTAGAGGCAGAGTCATTGAGACATTTTTCAGCTAAGTATTGTCCACTGTTGCCTCCGCCTAGGTCTACTATTGCTGCGGCATTCAGTCCTGATGGGAAGACACTCGCTTCTACTCAGTCAGTCTCTCTTCGAACATGTTTTCATGTTCAAGTATCTATTATGTTATGCATTTTAGTGTCTTGTTGGTTAATTTGACCCAATTTCTTATTTCTCCCCTCAGATATTAAACGTGTCGATCTAATACACATCTTTGAGTCAAATGTAATAATTGCATATCCATTTCTGTATCCGCAGTTGCTATATTCGTGTCTTAAAAAGAGAATCCTTTGTCAATATTGTGAATTGGTATATAGGCAAATATGTCACCTATATTGGGTTGAGCAAATTTCATTATTTATGCTTCTCTGTCAAGTTTGTTGAAATATTTTGTTACCATGGCGGCAGCGGAGATCACACAGTAAAGATAATTGATTGCCAAAGTGGAAAGTGCTTAAAGGTGTTAAGTGGACATCGCAGGACTCCTTGGGTGGTAAGGCTGTTCTGTGATCTTTAGTCATCTGAAATAGTTATGCTGCATTCTTGGATGATCTCATTATCTACTTGGAAACAATATTTCAGTCAATTAGGTAATAATGATAATGATTGAAAACGCTGGGATTTTGGTTGACACAATGTTTAGAAGGCATATAATTGCTTTGCAAATTGTCAGAGAGCTTGAAACATTATATTCCTTTTACTCTATGTTTGTGGATATGCTTCTAAGGGAGCTGTTGAGTTGTCCCACATCGGAGGGATTTGAGGTCCTTGGTCCTTCTTGGGCAATCCTCACCTCATAAGCTAGCTTTTGGGGTTGAGTTAGGCCCAAGGTCCATTTATCATGGTATCAGAGCCAGGCCCATCCCAATTATTGTTACCGATGTTGGGCCCCCATTTATGTTGTCCACGCTCCAGTTTGCAGGCCTGGGCGTGAGGGGGTGTTGAGTTGTCCCACATCGGAGGGATTTGAGGTCCTTGGTCTCCTTATATGTTCTTGGGCAATTCTCACCTCATAAGCTAGCTTTTGGTTGAGTTACGCCCAAGGTCCATTTATCAGGAGCTAAACTATCCAATCTGATAATCTGATGTCAAATATTAATGCAGATAAATGCTTGGTACTTGTCAGAACAAGAAAAAAGATAGAGAGATAAATGCTTGATGTTTTGCTCCCCTGTCTAAGCCCTTCAACTTTTTGACCCCCACCCCAATGAAAGAAGACTGCAAATTTTGAGGCTTTTCTATGTTGTCTGTAGTTTTATTTGGCAGTCTCTGTTGGTTCCTTATTTCATATGCGTCTTGGCTGTGCTGATATTGCTTCGTTCAACTTTGAATATCTCATTCCTGCATTGATATCTAACATTGTGGTTGAAATTCTGCAGGTTCGTTTCCATCCATTATACTCTGATATACTTGCAAGTGGAAGTTTGGACCATGAAGTTCGTTTATGGGATGCAAAAACTGCCGAGTGTATTGGATCACGTGATTTTTGTAATAACCTGTAACATCTTGCTGGTTGAACAAAAAGCATTGCTCTTTACTCTTTTGTTTTGTTAATACATATGGTGGAAATTTTATCCTGCAGATCGTCCTATTGCATCCATTGCCTTCCATGCCCAAGGGGAAGTTCTGGCTGTTGCTTCAGGCCACAAGGTAAGAAACACGGAATATACATTTTGGTTTGTTCATTGCAACTTCTGGTTGTAATGATGATGTTTCAATCTACGGTAGCTGTATATGTGGCACTACAACAGAAGAGGGGAAGCATCTTCACCAGCTATTGTACTAAAGACAAGACGTTCACTTCGTGCTGTACATTTCCACCCACATGGTGCCCCATTTCTTTTAACAGCTGAGGTATTTTCTGGTGCTGTTATTTTGGGTTGTAAGTTATGAATGCTGTAGATCTTATCAACACTCTTGTTTTATAGGTCAATGATCTGGACTCATCAGATTCTTCAATGACGCTTGCAACTTCTCCGGGTAACTTGCGGTACCCTCCTCCTACTGTGTATTTGACAGATGCTCACTCCACTTACCGATCTGCTTCAGCAAATGAATTGCCGATCATGTCTCTACCATTCATGATCTGGCCATCAATCGCTAGAGGTGATCCTAGAATGCCTTTGCAGCAGAGCGATGCAGACATGGCTTCTGACAGCACACAGCACAGAGCGGACACTTCTGCATCTGTCCGACTTCTCACTTACTCAACTCCTTCTGGCCAATATGAACTTTTATTGTCCCCTGTTGAGCCAACTTTATCTCCTGCACAAGCTCAGACTGGTTCTTCTGTTAGGGATACTGAGAATGCATCTGAACCTGTAGTTGATCCTATGGAGACTGATGTGCCAGCTGAAGAAAGAAACAATCAATTTTTCCCTTTCAGTGACCCTTCATACTGGGAATTACCTTTCTTGCAAGGATGGTTGATTGGCCAAAGCCAAGCTGGCCGACGAGCAATTCATTCAGAGCACAGTGGTGCCACAAATAGTGTATCGGCTTATGGTGAAGTAGAACATCCTCCTGCAGTTCCGTCAGTCATTTCAAACAGCAATCATCCAAGGTCTGGAAGATCTGGTTCTCGTCACCGTTCTTCACGCTCTAGAGCGATACCTGTTGTTGGATCTGGTGATACCGCTGCTCCCATTAACGTTGTACATGATGAAAATGATTCTCAAGCTTTTATGAGTCGGTTCCAGTCAGAGATAGCTACTTCACTGGCTGCAGCAGCGGCTCCCGAATTG
Source organism: Nicotiana paniculata (assembly GCA_005239505.1). NCBI lineage: Eukaryota > Viridiplantae > Streptophyta > Magnoliopsida > Solanales > Solanaceae > Nicotiana > Nicotiana paniculata. The sequence continues at coordinate 10,540 of ML347500.1, forward strand.
CCTTGCACTGTGAAACTCAGAATATGGCCTTATGATGTTAAGGCTCCCTGTGCACCGCTTGATGCTGAAAAGTGTCGCTTAATGATACCACATGCTGTGCTTTGTAGGTGAGATAATTTCTACTGTTAAAAGCTTTGGCTTGAAGTGATATGTATTAATCTTTGAAGGAGGCTACTAAAGTGTCCCTCATGCTGTACTAGCTGCTTGATCTAATTTTTCTCTTAGGGTAGTTGATGATTAGCCTCTGAACCGTACTTTTCAAGTTATTTGACTGCTCCTAATTGTTATGTTAGTGTAAAACCAGACATGGCATATGATTAACTGTTCTGAATGCTTACATGATGTATATTGTCTACTTCAGTGAAATGGGAGCCCACTTTTCACCATGTGGGAGATTTTTAGCAGCTTGTGTTGCATGTGTTCTGCCTAACATGGAAGCTGATCCTGGTTTTCACGGACAACTTCACCATGATGCCATGGGTGCTGCAACTTCACCTACCAGACATCCTATTGCAGCCCATCGGGTTATGTATGAGCTACGAATATATTCCTTGGAGGAGGCAACGTAAATACCAAATCTTATGGCTTTGTTTCTTTCCGTCCCTGCTTTCTCTTTCTATTTATTTTTTCCCTCATTCTCTGTTTCTTTTCCTGGCCTTGTCTGGCTGTTACTTAGGAACTCTATTAACCTGTTGCAGGTTCGGTTTGGTGCTTGTATCCCGGGCAATTAGAGCTGCACATTGTTTGACTTCAATTCAGGTGAGTGCTTACTAGGGTTGTACACCAGATTGCTTTGTAACTAAACTCAGTTTTCATAGAAACTGAGTGGTTTTCTGGAAAAAATGAACTGTAGATGTTTTACTTGTTTTTTCATTTTTGCCTAATCTTCAAGGAAGTAAAAAGAAAATATTAAATTGTTAAATGGGAATAAAATGAAGAGGAAACTCAGTTTTGTCTGTCAGTGAAATTCAAAACTAGTTGAGCATGTGTTAGATAGGAAATTGTGGCCTAACGAGGACATAGTTGTTGATCCGTTTTTGGAGAGTAAAATTCTTTATGTAAAAAGTTCCCATAGATTGGTGATGAGTCCACTTCATCTTGTTTTACTTTTCTACTTTGGGGTACTTGATTTTGTTTACCCTGCTTTTGAAGTATGAAAGTTCTTTCTGTGGATAAGTTTATTATTTGTTTAGAAAGGGTCTCATGCTTTACCTTGAAAAAGAAAGGAGTGGAGACTGGAGACACAAGTGTGGCTGCACATTATTTCTCCAGTTAAGAAATGTTCAGAATCGCAATTTTTGTGAATTAGCAACTGTAAATAGCAGCAATGATTGCTCTTACGGACTGAATTGTTATCTTCTCATCAACCAATACATTGTTGAAGTCAGTTCCTGCTTTTGCAGATTACCACGTGCTTGTTTTTTTGTCTTTTTCTTTCTAGTCTTTTCTGCTTGAGGGATCTGTCTCTGAAGTGTTTGAAGTATGGGTATCTGGTGCAAATCATCTCATCTCTGTTCCTTTGTAGTTCTTTCCTTCTCTAGATTGGAGGACGTTCTGTTTCTGTTGCTTGAAGGAATTAAGCATCGACATCTAATAGAAAATTATGCAAAGATGTTTGTTTGGGGTGACGTTAAGTTTGTTATTTATAACGCTCTACACTCTGTGTGTGTGTGTGTGTGTGTCTGTATTGCTATTTTAATATTTTCAATCAGGAAGAGATAAGTACTTCAAGTTGTTGAGTTTGAGATCCGCGCTTTATACTAAATTAGAGGGTCAGAAGACATTCATTTATAAGCCTGACTGTCTTAAGTGCTAATGCAATGCCGTGGTCCTGCAACCTGTTAAATGCGTGCTGTGATGACCAGTGGTGTTGCTGTTCAGTGATAGCAGCTTATAGTAGTTGCACAAAGTAATTGTAAATATGCTGGTGATTGAGAAAGTAGCAATTGCCCTTTAGAGATTTGAATCAACAAGCATGCAGAGTGAATTCTGATTCTTGTCTTTTGAGTAAGGGATTAGATGTTTTTACCTGCCGTATCCTCGTAACTCTGATTAAGGCATGACATTTATATCATAGTTTCCCCTGCATCAGTACAGAATATGTTTGTCAATTTATATTCCCATGGAGTTTTTACATTCATCTGGCCCAATTCTTTTACTATTTGTTTTCTCATGTAACTATCAAGTTCCGTTTCTATTTTCTATAGGCCAGTACCTTGAAAATATCACCAATAAATTGTGCTCAAGATTATGGAAATAATATAAAACTCCTGTCTGACCTGATAAAGAGAATGCTCCGCAAAGTTGTGTGGTCCTTATTTTTAAATAAGTTTTTGTAGATACGTCGACTAATACTGTTTCATTTCTGTCCAAAACAACATGCTTTCTGGCTTTCTGATTTGAGAATCTGATTGTGGCTCCACATCTTCTGAAATGCAGTTTTCTCCAACTTCTGAGCATCTTTTACTTGCCTATGGGCGTCGGCACGGTTCACTTCTGAAAAGTATAGTGATTGATGGAGATACAACTGTACCCGTTTACACGATTCTTGAGGTGAGGACTTGGTTATATCCTCGCCTCTTATGGAATGTCAGTTTTTCACCACCACCAAGACTGGGTCATGGTACTTCAACATATTACACCACCAATACTGAGATTGGTCACGTAATATGTTGGTCAAACTAATATCCTGTACCAGTCAAATGTTATCACATAAATAGAATTGTAGAGACTAATTTCAATTGTTTTTAGAAGTACAATCTCAACTACTACACCTTGGTCGTAAACAAGTTGTGGTGGTCTAAATGAAGTGATGCAGGATATTAGTAACTTCATAACCAGAAACTCCAAAATAAAAAAGATAACTCATGGTTTTAGGTTCTTCAGGCTGTACTTAAGTTGGTGGAGATGGGCTAGATGAACTGGAGCTAATACGGGCTTGATATGCAAGTGAAATAACGATGTGTTAGGACAGGCATCAGTTTTAATTGGCTTGCTAGTATGCCATGAAAGTTTGTTCTGTTATGGAGATGCGCATTGTTTTTGGACTGCACAAAACTTAAAAAGGAAGAATTATGCTCCTGCTCACATTCCATCGTGAATGTCTGACCGAACCTGATATAAGAATCAATTTGGCTTGTTCACAATGTTGGTGTTTGTTTTTGTTGTCTCTAGTTAGTTCACATTGTGTCTTGAATCAGGTCTACAGAGTTTCGGATATGGAACTTGTGAGAGTTCTTCCCAGTGCAGAGGATGAGGTTAACGTTGCTTGTTTCCATCCTTTGGTTGGTGGCGGCCTAGTCTATGGAACCAAGGTGAACATGCAAACATCATATGAGTTTCTTGTTTCTTGGTATCAACTATGAAACTGTTTCTCTTCTCAAAAGTATTCAATCTTTTCCCCCCTTAAATCGCAGGAAGGAAAATTGAGGATCCTCCAATTTGATAAATCAAATGGTTTGGACCGTACAGTATCCTGTTTTCCTGATGAAGACATGCTCGAGGTAGTGTCTGAATTCAAAGTTATCTTATTCTGGTTGGAAGGTTATTCATGATGACTTAAGTAGAAGCTGCAACTAGATCCATCTGTACCAATTGTTCCCCTTTTTTTTGGGTTTTGGGGGGTGTGGGGGGAAAAG
>ML347500.1:14236-56789 GCA_005239505.1 Nicotiana paniculata
GGGGGGAGGGGGTGCGTCGGGAGAATTCGATATTATAGGCTCCCTTCTCGTGATGTAGATTATATTAAGTCTCTTTCTGAAAGTAGAAGAAGGCTCGGCGTAGTTTTTTAAGAGTTTAAAGGTTCCTCTTTGGGGCGCTCTAAAAAGCTCAGCAGCTAAGAACAAACACAATTGAAGCAAATGATCAGTAAGGCAGTACTGACTAGTTGCAAAAGGCAAATTATTTAGTATTTTGGAATGAAATGGACCTAACCAGAGCAGAACAGTATAGAGAATGACAACCCCCCCCAACCGGCCCCCCCAAAAAAAGGAGCAAATCGTATAGCGGATTCATGTAGTCAAATCCATTTAGGAGTTAGACATGGTTGATTTTGTTCCTTTTGAAGTTGTAACATAGTGACATTAACATTACACTCAAGGGGAAAAAAAGAAAAACAAACATTGTACTGTCGACCGTGAATAAAATGTTCATCCACAATCTCTTCTGCTATCTATAGAGTTGACCTGATATTTCTTCTTAACTTGGTTAAATGCAGAATTCGTATGTCAGAACACTGGTAATAAGACGCCTTTAAGAAAAGATTAATCAACGGAACTTATAACAACCATTAAAGGTAACTATTGATTAAAGGAACAACCATTAAAGGGTAACAGCGAGTAAATGAAAATGGGAAGAGAAGAGAGTACCCCAGAAATTGAGCCACCTTTACATGAATGAAGGGGAGAAAACATAGAGAATCTGGATATGGAAACTCCAGTTACTTGACAAGTACCAATTCCATCTCTTCAATGTGGTTGCAGCTTTGGGAACCAAAACCACAATCATCATGTATATGTGCATACTTTCTCGTAATATAGAACTATCATCTTGAACAAAAAGTTGTCAGTGACTGATGTTTTGGTGTGAGATATTTATTATTTTGGTTACTGACATCATTTTGTTGCAAATCTAATGCAGGTCCCAACATATGCTTTAGAGGGCTAGAAACTTGTGAAGATAGCAGATGGTCATAATTGTAAAACTTGGTAACTTTCTGTTTTCTTTTCCATGTTTCTGTGAATGTTGACATATTGATGCTTAAATGCTTCCGGCTTCTTTCCTATGTATTTCACATCTGTCCGTGCGACTGGAAAGAATCTTTGTTACCCGCTTCTTAAACCAATTTTCGATGTGAGCCTCTTATTGGTTGTACCGTTGGAGGTGTTTACTAATTCTCCCATCCCTCTGCATAAATATTTGATTTGTCCCACAGTAGCTGTCACATTTTGCGTCCTGGTAGCCAAATATATGTCGTTAAATAAGATTTTGGATATATTCTCTAAATTATTTTGATATGAGCAAACACATAACTATTACGTAATACATTTTTGTGGATATTTTATCTACAAAACATGAATCAATCTTTGTTTGATTTACGCCAAAAACTTGTCGAAATGACTATCCATAATGGAAAACCAACAAAAAGGAAATGTGGAGAGAGTATCAAACTGATGTAAGTCACTTCACCTGGGTAAGTTGCTTGAAATGTCACCAGGTCGCGTGGCATTACATTCTTCATTTCTTTAATTTCATTCAAGAGTCGTATTCTGTCATTTTTACTCCTCACTGTCAAACCATTAGTCATGAGTGAGTAGAATTATGCCTCTTGATTTTGTTTGTCTGGTGTTCCTCTAAAAAATTTCATTTCTTGTCTAACACATACTACTACTCACATACTACTATTCAGGGTGTCATGAAAATATACGTATCAGGACTAATGACTGGTGGCTGCAAAGTTGAATGTGTTGCTGATGGTGACTGTATAGTTAGTTGAATGTGTTGCTGATGGTGGCAAGAGAGGGTTTATACTTTTGGTTGTGTTCTAACACTAGCCATTACAGACTGATCTTTTTCGTGCTACGAGGGAGTGCAACAAAAGTTGTATAAACTACGAAGGTTGCTTCAGGAGAGCCGTGGTTCTCTTTGTCTAAAGAAAATACTAACTTTATAGAGGAACTGTTTTTGGAAAGTTGGGTGGGGTGAAGAAGTTTGCTGTTTCTGCAAGTTGACATTTCGTTATATTGGCATATGGCTTCAGATGTACATCAGAAATTTGAATTAGAGTAGTTGGTTTTCTTTCCAGTGAAGGGGCAAGAGACGAAAAGGAAAAGAAGAAAAAGTCAAAGTGTTTATATGTATTCAACCTTTATACTTTCTTTCAAATGATTTTTACTTTTGCAGACGTGGGGTGAAAGAAAAAGAAAAGAAAAAGCATTCCTCTCTTTTGAATCTTGATTGCGTCTTTGCTGTTTGCGGACAAGTGTCCTGAGATGGTCGCGTGGTGTTGTGCTTTGTGATGAAATGTGTTAGTGTATTTATCATCTTTTTACTATATTCGAAATTTTATTAAGTTGAATAAGTAAAAGTCGTTAGCAAAAGTTATGAATCAAAATTCAGTGATGGCATGGTTATGCTCCCTTCCACCAGTGAACTGCTAAGGCTTCAATAGACGAGATCGTGGCGTTTTCAGATTGAACTTAGATGGCTAAATAATCCACACAATGAAAAATGGACAGCGTTCAATTCAAACAGTAGCTCGTAGCGACTTCAGCCAACAGCCACGCATTAACAATTACAAAGTACCATAAATTCCCAATTCTAAAAACCTATAGCCAGTTAATAATCAAACTGGCTTATAGGTGAACACCCAAACAGGTGCTAATAATTGAAAATTAGCCAAAAATCACAAGTTGCTCACCCCAAATTTATGACGTTTTACCAAAAGCATCAACTCTTTATTATCAACAACTCCACTTATTATCCGTTTCAAATATCATAAAAGTTCTTCCACAATATCAATAATTACCTTGTATACGGTCAAAATCGGGTTCACTCCTTGTGTGACTAATCGAAACTGGAATATGATAGGTTACGGTTCGACCTCGAATCATATCAAATCGAGGTGCGAGGTGATACCGTCAAGTTAAGTTATATCATCAAGCTCGAGCCTCCGGGACCGAACATAATCGAGATCAGGCGAGTTCGAGGGAAATTTGCCAAGCCGAATAACAGAAGGACCAAATATCCGCAACCGGGCGTAAATTACGGCGGAGATCTCGACACGTATCGAGGATAGGCCGATTAATTAGCCAATCATGAGATTTCTTACCTCATATATAACTGTATCAAGAGTATGATTCCCCTACTATATAAAGGGGGTCTGATCATTTGTAAAACACATCACATACGCAACATAAAGCAATATACTGTCATTTTCTAGCTCTTATTATCTTGTTACTCTGTTCATATATCAGTTGAAACATCTCTTGGTTCAGGGGTGATCGAACTCGAGGTCCAAGGCTATTCGATTCGTGTGGTTTGCATTTATTACTTTTATCTTCACTTTCAATATTAATCTATTCTCTTAATCTGTGCCAAGTTATATCACATGTCCTTAGAACCGCGTATAAATTCAGTTGTTATCCGATTTTAAGGTAAACAGTTTGGCGCCCACCGTGGGACTAAGGATAATAGTGATTACCTGGTACTAACTTTCATAACACACTATTTTACACTTGTTCTTGTGAGTATCTTTGATTCCGGGATCAAAATGTCAAACTCTCAGGCAACACCCGTACACGTGGACAATGATTTCGGTTACCAAGACTAAAATGACAACATAGCACTAGGGAACGACGTACCTCCAGTTGGCCTCGATGAAGTTCCAACTGTAGATCCAATCGACATCAGCTCGCATGTAGCCATCAATGCAAATTTGGCCGTCGATCTCCAAGAGTAGCATCCGTAGGGATGTTCGATCAGCCGCTCAAAGTACACATGGCGGCGAAGAGGGCGGAATCAACCTTCGGGTGATCTTCGAAATGTTGCAGGCTCAACAAGCAGCGATAGCCCAGCTCCCAAACTAGAATCATGCACCGAGCAGGATCGAGCCTGAGCCATTCCAGGAAGTTGTTCACAGGGTCAAATCAGTGTCAAGGAAATCAGACGGGAATGAATCGGGGGGCGATCCTGCAATCATGAAGATGCTCGAGGAACTAACAAAACGAGTTGAATCGGGGGAAAAGAAGATCGAAGCAAACGACGAGAAGGTGGAAACTTACAACTCCAGGGTCGATCAAATCCTGGGAGCACCACTAATATTGAAAGGTTTGAATTCTAAAAAGTTTTTGCAACAACCCTTCCCCCCGAGCACGGCTCCCCAACCGATTCCCAAGAAGTTCCGCATAACCGAGATTCCTAAGTACAATGGAGCGACCGACCCAAACGAGCATGTCACCTCTTACACATGTGCAATTAAAGGGAATGATCTAGAGGATGACGAGATCAAATCTGTCTTGCTAAAGAAATTCGGGGAGACCCTGTCAAAGGGAGCTATGATATAGTACCACAATTTACCACCTAACTCTATTGATTCTTTTACTATGCTTGCAGATTCTTTTGTAAAGGCACACGGGAGCCATCAAGGTCGAGACTAGGAAGTCGGACCTTTTCAAGGTAAGGCAGAAGGACAACAAAATGCTCAGAGAATTCGTGCCTTGATTCCAAATGGATCGAATGGATCTACCACCGGTCGTCGATGATTGGGTTGTTCAAGCTTTCACCTGATGGCTCAATGTATGAAGCTCAGTGGCTTCGCTGCAGTTGAAACAGAACTTGATAGAATATCCGGCTGTTACTTGGGCCGATGTGCATAATCGGTATCAATCGAAGATCAGAGCCGAAGACGACCGGATTGGGGCTCCTTCCGGGTCCGTTTATCATATCAGGGCCGTTGATAGAATCAAGAGGGACATTGCTCGAGAATCGAGGTTGAATAGGGATCGATACCAACCGTATAATGGAGGTCGTAGGAGCAACGGATCTGGGAGAAACCCTGTACGAAGTAAAAGGAGGAATGACCGAGGCCAGGGCTCTTGAGGGCTCATGAGCAAGAATTTCTTCGACATGAATATTGGACCTAAAGAAGCACTACGATTGTCAGAATATAACTTCAATGTTGACGCACCCGCTAGCGTATCGGCTATCAGATGCATCAAAGATACTAAACGGCCTCGACCTTTGCAGACCGATCCAGCCTAGAGAAGTCCCAACCAAATGTGCAAATATCATGGCACCCATGGCCACATAACGGAAGACTGTCAACAGTTGAGAGAAGAAGTAGCCTGGTTGTTCAACGACGGGCACCTTCGGGAGTTTCTGAGTGATCGAGCCAAGAACCATTTCAGAAACAGGGATTCGAACAAACAAAACAAACAATAAGAACCTCAACACGTCATTCATATGATTATCGGAGGGGTTGGTGTTTCCCAGGGACCAATGTTAAAACTCACCAAGGTGTCGATCACGAGGGAGAAACAAACTTGGGACTACGTACCAGAAGGAACCTTGTTTTCCAATGACGAGGATGCAAAAAGGAATCATGAAGCCCCATAGTGATGCACTAGTAATATCTATACTCATGAATAAAACTCGAGTCAAACGTGTGCTAATTGATCCAGGTAGTTCAGCCAACATCATTCGGTCAAGGGTCGTAGAACAGCTCGGCCTACAGGACCAAGTCGTGCCCGCGGCCCGAGTGTTAAACGGATTCAACATCGCTTGTGAAACTACTAAGGGGAAATAACTTTGCTAGTAAAAGCAGTCGGGACCATCCAGGAGACCAAATTTCATGTGATCGAAGGGGATATGAGATATAACACGTTTTTCGGGAGACCATTGATCCCCAACATGAGGGTTGTTCCCTCGAACCTTCACCAGGTTTTAAAATTCCCAACACCAGAGGGGATCAAAACAATCCACGAGGAGCAATCCGCCGCAAAGTAAATGTTTTCCGTTGACGAAGTGGTTCCAATATCGACACTCTCATCGACAAAGGGGTCAGATTCGAAAGCGAAGCAGGAAGCCAAATAGCAATCACAGACGAGGCCTCGACCCGACTAGAGAAGCAGGGGACTGACGAAGACGATGATTATAGGGTCCCTCGATCCTTCATAGTCCCTGATGACTCCGAGCTACAAAATCAATGGTCTAAGAGTTGGAGAATATCATACTGATCGAACATCTGCCCCACCAAAAGGTATACTTGGGTTAACTCCCCAGCTCAGGAGAAAACTTATTCAATTTCTTATATCTAACATGGACTGTTTTTCTTGGTCCCACCTCGACATGACAGGGATCCCACCTGAAATCACCACTCATAAACTAAACTTGGACCCGAAATTACATTCCGCGAAGCAGAAAAGAAGACCCCGGTCCGAGATCAAGCATACCTTCATCAAAGACGAGGTAACTAAGCTTCTTAAAATAGGGTCCATCCGGGAAGTCAAGTACCCCGAATGGCTAGCAAATGTAGTAGTCCCTAAGAAAGGGAACAAACTAAGAATGTGTGTGGACTACAAGGATTTAAATAAAGCATGCCCCAAGGATTCTTTTCCTTTGCCCAACATCGATCGCGTGATAGATGTCATGGCCGGCCACGGGATCCTCAGTTTTCTCGATGCCTACTCCGGGTAAAACCAAATACAAATGAACCTGGATGATCAGGAAAAGACCTCGTTCATCACTAAATATGGCACCTACTGCTATAATGTAATGCCATCTGGATTAAAAAATGCTGGTGCTACTTACCAACGCCTAGTAACCGGATGTTCGAAGAACAAATAGGGAAATCTATGAAAGTTTACATTGATGATATGTTAGTTAAGTCCTTGCGAACAAAAGACCATTTGAAGCATTTGCAGTAAACCTTCAGTATATTGAGGAAATACAACATGAAGCTGAATCTGAAAAAAAACGTGTTCGGGGTCGGGTCAGGCAAATTACTCGAATTCATGGTTTCCAATCGAGGAATCGAGATCAACCCCGACAAGATCAAAGCTATCGAGGACATCATGGTAATAGACAATGTGAAGTCCATGCAGAGGCTAATCGGGCGCATAGCCGCGCTTGGGCGATTTATCTTGAGGTCCTCCGATAAGAGTCATCTATTTTTCTCGTTGCTGAAGAAGAAAAACAACTTCACATGGACTACGGAATACCAACTGGCATTGGAAGAGCTTACACGGTACTTATCGAGCCTGCCATTGCTTCACACGCCGAGGGAAAATGAACAACTGTATTTATATTTCGCAGTATCGGAGATAGCGATAAGTGGAGTCCTAGTTCCGGAAGAACAAGGTACACAATTTCCGATTTATTATGTTAGACGGACCTTGGGTGAGGCCGAAACTAGATATCCCCACCTAGAAAAATTGGCGCTCGCTTTGATAAGCGCCTCTAGGAAACTGAAACCGTACTTTCAATGTTACCCCATATGTGTTGTGACAACTTATCCATTGCGAAATAATGCATAAACCCGATATCTCGGGACAGTTGGACATATGGGCCATAGAAATCAACGGGTACGATATTGAATAACGACCCTGAACAACCATTAAGTCTCAAATTTTGGCAGACTTCGTGGTTGACTTCACGCTGGCCCTAATACCCGAGGTCGAAAGAGAGTTGTTGGTAAACTCGGGGACGTCCTCGGGAATTTGGACCCTCTTTACGGACGATGCATCGAACGCAAAGGGGTACAGACTCGCCATCGTACTAAGACCGCCCACATGCAACTTGGTTAGACAATCTATTGACTAACAACGAGTCCAAGATCACCACTTGTGTGACTAATCGGGACTGGTATGTGATAGGTTAAGGTTCAGCCTCGAATCATATCAAACTGAGGTACGAGGTTATACCGTCGAGTTAGGTTATATCTTCAAGATCGAGACCCCCGGACCGAACATAATCGAGATCAGGTGAGACCGAGGGAAATTTGCCAAGCCGAATAACAGAACGAAATATCCGTAATCGGACGTAGATTACGGAGGAGATCTCGGCACGTATCAAGGATATTTAGCCAATCATGAAATTTCTTACCTCATATAGAACTGTATCAAGAGTAGGATTCCCCTACTATATAAAGGGGGTCTGACCATTTGTAAAATACATCACATTTACGCAACATAAAGCAATATACTGTCATTTTCTATCTTTCATTATCTTGTTACTCTGTTCATATATCAGTTGAAACATCTCTTGGTTCAAGGATGATCGAACTCGAGGGCCAAGGCTATTCGATTCGTGTGGTTTGCATTTATTTATTTTATCGTCAATTTCAAAATTAATCTATTCTCTTAATCTATGTCAAGTTATATCATGTATCAATTCAATTGTTATCCGATTTTAGGGTAAACGTACAAGAACATACAATAACCAAAGTTCTTCCGCAATATTACCTACATGAACATACAATAACATAAAAGTTGTTCCACAATATTAATAATAATTACAAGGCGTCATTGATGGCAAAGCCGAAGCGGAGTAATTTTAATCAAACATGAACATACAATAACCACATAAACGTTCATATGTTCCATCATTACTTCAAAAGTTCTAATCAATGGATCAGACAATCAACAAAAGATTCAAAAGCTAATCATCAGTAAGAATATAAACATACTCATATTTCCTCCATATTTATCGTTAATATTTCTTTTTTTCCCCAGAAAATTAACTACAAACGAACCGTTATTAACTAGTGTGTATACGGTCAAAATCGGAGAAGTCCGATTTTAAGGCCTCTGTGATATTCCAACTCCGATCTCGAGAAGCTCGAAGCAGAGTCCGTAGTTCGACCCCAAAGTGCATCCCTAGAGAGAGTATATCGAAGGCTCGTCACAGAAGACTTTGAGGTAGTATAAAAATCGATGACCGTCATGGAAAGACGGGAAAGTTCCCAAGGACATATGGTTAGAACTGATAAGGTCTGCAAGAAATAGTACAAGTCCGTACTGAGTCGTTATACAGTTGTACCAATATTATTTCTTTTTCATAATTAGGCATGTACTATGTTGGGATTCTCCCCTCCTATATAAAGGGGATCTCTATCAGTTTGTAAAGGAAATGAATATTCACTGCAATAGAACATTCTCTATTTTTCTCGCTTAACGTGCTCAGATTTGTCCTATAGCTTTATTGTTCTTCATTTATTGCTTTCCATTTATTATTTTTCATCTATTATCCATTATCAACTGCCAAAGGCTACCCTCGAGGTCTTAGATATTACTGAGCTCGAGGTCCCCGGCTTCGTGATGACTTTGGTTTGCTTATCTCATTTTATTTACTTGCACTTATTACTTCCTAATAATCAACTAGTGTTAGAATAAATCACATATTTTTAGAACCACAAATCAAATATAATTGTTAATACCATTTTCAAGGTAAATAGTTTGGCGCCCACCGTGGGGCCAAAAATAATAGTGATTGTTTTGGTGCTAGTTTTCTGAAAACATAAGTTATTTTTCACACTTTTTTTTGTCCAAGAATCTTTGATTTCACGTAAAAAAATCTCTAACTCAAAAAATGCACATGGAAACAATGGTCTTGATCTCCATGGAGAGAACAGTGCTACAGCCTCAGTCGCCGGTGTGCCCCCGCAAAACCGGGGTAACACTAGCACAAATCCCCGTCGATGTAGGCTCACGCAACACTTTGCATGTTGATATAGACATTGATACCGACAGAAGTGTGCGCGAAGGTGACCAACACGAAGCACAAAGAACGCAAGCTCGGGAAGAAAGAGAAGTTAGAATAGGTCATTTTTGAGATGTTACAAGCACAACAAATGGCTATTGCTCAGCTACAGAGTCAATAAAGAACCCCGAGCACAACGGTACCGGAAACAAATCCTCGAGTTGAGCAAGCACCAGAAAGATCGAGTAACAACGGGTCAGGAACATACCCCACTATTATGAAAATGCTCGAGGACCTCACCAAAGGGATTGAATCAGGAGAAAAGAAGATAGAGGCCAATGACAAAATGGTAGAAACCTATAACTCGAGGGTCGATAAGATCCTGGGCGCACCTCCGATTTTGAAGGGGGTAGATTCGAAGAAGTTCGTGCAGAAACCATTTCCATAGAGTGCGGCTCCGAAGCCCATTCCAAAGAAGTTTAGGATGCCCGATATCCCAAAGTACAACGGGACCACATATCCTAATGAGCATATTACCACCTATACTTGTGGTATAAAAGGGAATGACTTAAAAGACGACGAGAGCGAGTTGTTTTGTTGAAGAAGTTTGGAGAAACACTTTCCAAGGGGGCCATTATGTGGTACCATAACCTACCCCCGAACTCAAAAGATTTGTTTTCCATATTGGCAGACTCTTTTGTGAAGGCACATGCTGGTGCCATTAAGGTCGCTACAAGGAAGTCTGATGTCTTCAAAATTAAACAAAGAGAGAACGAGATGCTAAGGGAGTTTGTATCCCGCTTTTAGATGGAGCGAATGGAATTACCATCAGTCTCAGATGAATGGGCGATGCAAGCCTTCACTCAGGGCTTGAATGAGCGAAGCGCGATAGCTTCAAAGCAGCTGAAGAAAAATTTGATCGAGTATCCGTCGTGACTTGGGCGGATGTGCATAACAGGTATCAATCAAAGATCAGGGTCGAGGACGAACAATTGGGAGTCCCCTCTGGCTCAGTATATCCAAGCAGGCTCTTAGAAAAAGAGTCAAGGAATGCAGAAAGGGAGTCGAAACCGAACGAGGAAAGATACCAACCATATGTCGAAGACCGAAGAAATGCCCTGAGGCGTAATATACCTCGAATCGATCAAATGGTGGATCGAGGCCAAAGTTCTTGGGGACTCGTGAGCAAAATTGGGTTCGACAGGCACACGGGGGCAACAGAGGCACCCCGATTGTCGGAGTCTAACTTCAACATTGATGCATCAGACATCATATCAGCAATAGGTAAGATCAAAGACACCAGGTTGCCGAAGCCAATACAGTCATATACTTCCTAAAGGAACCCCAAATTAATGTGCAAATACCATGGCACTCACGGTCATAGGACCGGAGATTGTAGACAGCTTCGGGAGGAGGTAGCCCGACTGATCAGCGAAGGGCACCTTCGAGAGTTCCTCAGCGACCGAGCTAAGAATCACCTTCGAGGGAGGAATGCAAATAGGAGAAGCCGCATCATATCATTCATATGATCATTGGAGGAGTCGACATCCCACAGGGACCTGTGTTAAAACGAACAAAATTATCCATCACAAAGGAAAAGAGGACTCGGAGTTACGTGCCCGAGGATGCTATCACATTCAGTGAAGAAGACATTGAGGCCTTATCTCAGCCTCATAATGATGCACTGGTAATTTCTTTCCTTTTAAATAAAGTTCAAGTTAAATGTGTTCTCGTGGATCCAGGTAGTTTGGCCAATATAATCACGTCGAGGGTCGTGGAGCAGCTCGGGCTGCTCGACCAAATCATCCCCGATTCTCGAGTCCTGAATGGACTCAACAGGGCGAGTGAGACAACGAAGGGGGAAGTCATCCTCCCAGTCAACGTGGCCGGTACAATTCAAGATACCAAGTTTCACGCCATCAAAGGTGACATGAGGTACAATGCCTTACTCGGAAGGCCGTGGATACATAGCATGAGGGCAGTGCCATTAACTCTTCATAAAACAGTGTGAAAATGGTGTATGGAGAGCAACATGCAACAATGAAGATGTTTGCAGTGCACGACATGGCACCAACATCGGCACCTTCCACCTCGGAGAACTCCAAAGAAAAACGGGTAGCCAAATAACAATCACAGTCTACACCCTTGTTTGAACCCGAGGGACAGGTGATCGAGGAACAGTTGATCGAGGATGTCAAAGTCAAAGGTCGAAGATCTTGAACAGGCCTTAGTCCAAGGTAAAGCACGCACTCATCAAAGACAAGGTAACAAAATTTCTCAAAACTCATTCCCATTGCCCAACATCGATCGCTTGATCGATGCCATGGCCGACCAACAAGATCCTTACTTTTCTCGATGCTTACTCTGGGTACGATCAAATTCAAATGAACCCGGAGTACCTGGAAAAGACTTCGTTCGTCACAAAGTATGGTACATATTGTTGTAATGTAATGCCCTTCGGGTTAAAAAATGCGGGAGCCATATATCAACGCCTAGTTAATAAGATGTTCGAACATCAAATAGGCAAGTTTATGGAAGTTTACATTGATGACATGCTAGTTAAGTCCCTGTGCGCAGAGGAACATTTGACTCATTTGCAGGTTCAGAAGGTATAACATGAAGCTCAAACCTGAGGAATATGTCTTCGTAGTTCGGGCAAAGTTTTGGGCCTCATGGAATCGAACAAGGGAACCAAGATCAACTCGGACAAAACCAAGGCCACCGAAGGCTCAAACGTCGAGGCCATGAACACTTCCCTCGAGGTACTATATGGAAAGCGCGAGGCCGCACTAGTTCGAATGGCCGCTCGAAGGCGAAAGATCGAAAGGTACTACAACAAAAGAACAAAACTCCGCTACTTCGGAGTTAGGGACTTAGTTCCAAGAAAGGTAACCCTCAACACTCGAAACTCGAATGAAGGCAAGATAGGTCCTAGTTGGGAAAGACCGTACCGCGTCCTCGGAGTAGTAGACAAAAGGTCCTACAAACTTAGCACTATGGAAGACGAGCAACTACCAAGCAATTGGAACATATCAATGCTCAAAGCGCTATTATTACTGAGGTATAATCTTCTCCTTTTTCATTTATATTTTATACTAACTCGTTGCAGGTGTTCGATTGAGAGGAATCGATGCACCCTCCAACTCGAAGACCTTGGGTTTTAAAGCATGCGTTGCACTCTTTTTCCCTTAGATCGGGTTTTTTCCCAAACGGGTTTTACCGGCAAGGTTCTTAACGAGGCAACATCCATATGCTACCTAAGGAAAACTCAACAAGTATTCAAGGATTCTTTTCAATCAACCTTGAATACTAGGGGGTATCACCCTAGGAGGTTACTTTTTCAAAGAAATCAAGTTATGCCAAAGAGGGCCTCGATAGGAGAACATTGTATGGGGCCAAACGGTCAAATAAACCGTGTCCTCGTAGACTAGTCGAGTCCCCGATGGCAAAAAAATGTACGCTTGTATCAAGTAATCAAAGAAGCATCTATACTTATCAAAACGCTTTGTGCCTAAAAAAGTTTTACCATTTTCACATGGAACGGCTCAAGGGCCAAACATGCCCGAACACTCGGGGACTGTCATCGATAGTCAGCTTATCGACTCACCAAATACTCGAACTCGTAAGACCCCAATGAGGCAACATCGAGATCATAAGACCTCAATGAGGCAACATCGAACCTATAAGACCTCAATGAGGCAATATAAGGTTTATAAGACCTCAACGAGGCATACTCATACTTGTAAGACCTTAAAAAGGCATAACCCCGATATTAATAACAAGGCTATATATTCGAATTTGTAAGACCCCTAAAAAGTCATACCCTCGATATAGAGGCCGAGATCATCTCACCCGGAGATTTAAGGCTATGGCCTAATATAAAGACTACGGTTATATGAAAAGGCTACGACTGAAATAATGCGGCTCGGAGACGTCCGACTTCCGCCATAAATCTAAAGGCCTTAAAACACTTCAAAAGACTGGTTAATCAGGCTACCGTCGGCATAAGCAAAGGAGCTTCGATAATATTAGCTCTGAACAATGAAAAGGCTTCGAAAAAATCAGCCTTCAGTATAAAGGCTTCGAAAAATCAGCCTTCGAGAGAACCTCACGAGGTACTCAATTATCGTCACATATCGACTTATAATTGAGGTTCCTATTTGAGCCTTCGAAGAGAGGGACAAACACAAAACATGCGAAGGAATAAAAAAACTTTAAAAGTCTTTATCCAGAATGGGGGAAAATTATAGCCATATTATAGGTCGAATTGACCCAATCCAAAAAGATCCTAAGGGCCGATATGTAAGAGCCCAAGGGCCAATCTAAAAAGCCTAAGGGCCAAATTGAAAATAGCCTAAGGGCCAAATTGTAAATAGCCTAAGGGCCAACATTTTAAAACCTAAGGGTTGATAGTCCCGAGTCAAAACTTAACTTGAGGGTCAAACCCTAAACGGTCAACAATTAACGATTGTTCATCAAGCACAAAAACGTAAGGGTTTTTATTTTAAGCCCAACATATCGGACTGATTATCGACAAACATCAAAATTCAAGACAAAACAAAGACACAAGCAAGTTGGAAATTTATACAAAGGTAAAACCAAAGATTTTTTTATATATAATGGTGGCACAAAGATACATTTACAACACCCCCACATGGAGCCCTCTACAAAAATCAAGAAAGAAAGACCTAGTCTATCTTCGGGGACTTAGTCTTTTCCCCCTCGGGGACTATGTCTTCACCAGCTCCCTTGGGAACAGCTCCCTCACCGGCCTCTTCCTCCTTGTCTTCATCATCGGAAGAAAGGAGGAACTTGGCGTCAAAATCATCCGCCTTGGCCTGTTCTATCTCCTCCGAGAGATCGAAGCCCTTAGCATGAATCTCCTCGAGGGTTCCCTCCGGGATCAGCATCGGGCATATTCATTACTTCTTCTCTCTCGATCGGAAGCCCCCTCAACTTATTCTGAGCATCAGTAGGATCTCTTAGATAGATGGCCACCTTCTTATCGGCCTTTACTCGGACCTCTTCGGCTTCGGCTCGAGCCTCCATAATTTCGGCCTTCATCTTCAAGAGATCGGTTTCGAGCTTAGCTATCCTGCTCGCCTTAATCGAGTTGCTTTCTCGAGCGTTGCATAGTTGAATTTCGAGGGCAGAGACTTTAGCCAAAGCATTCTTTCTGGCCACAACAAGGACATCCATCTGTGCCTTCAATTCGTTGCACTCAGAATTGACCTGGTTGACTTCGCTCCGAAGGCGTTCCAGCATCTCAATCTTTCGTTGCAACTGAGACATCAAAGTGTTAACCTCCAAAGACGGGAAGGGGAATCCATATTTGTTCAGAACTGACGTTACCTGCTTTTCTAGCCCGTCTTCATACTTGCGAGCTCGGGTCAGTTTCGACCGAAGGTGTACCAATTCCTTTGCCTTCGTATTACAAAGAAGCCTGAGGGATTTCTCCCCGTTCGTAGACCTACGCAACTTGGCCTCACAGCAAAGCAGCTCAGTCTTAAGTTTGTCAAAGACCTACGAAAAAGAAGGCCCAGTTAGAAAAAGAAAAGAAAGAATGAAGTTAGAAAGGTTGTAATGCCATCACAAAACTTACCACAGAACAGAGTCGCTGAGCCTCCTTGAAGGTCGAGTTTACATCTATTGGTTCGGTCTCATCGGCCCCAGTAGAGCAACCCTAGAAGGGGTCGTGTTCACTTGGGACTCTGCCTAATTTGGCGACCTCTGGCTCCAAGCGTCCCTCGTGGTATCTTCGAAGGAAGATGAGAATAATGGTGAAGGACCTGCTGTCTTGGCCTCGGTGAAACCACCCGTGGCACTCTGATTGGGCTAAGGTGCGATGGAGCCCATCCCCTTCGGAGTACTTTTCGACGTCTCACAACCAGCTGCCAAATCAGGTAATGAAGGACCTTCGACCCTCTTCTCTTTTGGAGCTTCTCCCTCGAGGCTAGGGGCCTTGAGTCTAACGGGCTTAACGGCCTCGGGAGGCCTCCTGGTTCGATCCATCAATGTAGGACATCCTCTTCGACAACGTTACCATCCACAAATCGACCAACGAATATAAGATCTTCGACGATGGATGCATCCTCCTTGCGCCTCCGGGAGGGTCCTGCTTTGCTATGAATATCCTCGTCCCTTGAGGATCCTTTCCTTTTATTGTCCGTCTTTGGCTCTGAAGCCAAAGGACCTTCCTCCTCCCCGAGAGGGGACAGTCTCATCTCAGAGAACTCACCGATGCCTGCCGCAGAAAAGTTAATATACATAAAAAAAAAGTATTCCTTAAGAAAGGAACTACATAGCACATACCATGGAGTTTTTCCTCCCATTTTCCCTTCGACAAATCTCGCCACTTGCGCTTGTCGTAGGTCGAAGAAGCTGCCAATTTGTGAACCTAGTCCGCGAGATCGAGGACCGCATCTGGAATCCACGGGATCTCTATGGAAGGGGAAAATGAGCGTTCTTATGAAGTCTAGAAAAATTGAGAACAAAAGTAATAAAGTACATCATATTACTTATGTTTGAAATTCCATTCCTTGGGGAACGGCAGGAACTCTGCAGGAATGATGTCAACGGTCCTCACTCGAATAAACCGACTCATCCATCCTTGATCCTTGTCCTTGTCGTCGCTGGCAAAGAAGGGCTTGGTGGATCGACATCGTAGTTTAATTAGACCTCGAAAATGTAGAGGCCGATACAACCTAATAAGATGGCTAAGAGTAAACTCAAGCTCGGCCTTTTCAGCAAAAAATCTCATCATCAACATGATACGCCAGAAAGACGGATGGATCTGAGCCAAAGTAACTCGATACTTTCGACAGAACTCGAGCATGAGTTGGTCGAGGGGTCCCAATGTAAAGGGGTACGTATACACGCTCAAAAACCCCTCTCTACATGGGCCATAATATCCTCTTCTCGAGAGGGTATCTGCAGTACTACTTTTTCTCCCTATCCATAGTCTCTTCGATGGGTATCTCCTTGATTGACTTAATGTACCTTGATGTGTTTTCTCAATGTCCAGGGAAATTGGGGGGTTTCTCTAGCGTGAAATCTTTTTTCAAGGCGAAGCAGTTCGAGGTTAGTTCGCTAAGCACAGGCGCTGTACCACCAGCCAGGCGGAAAGCAGAGGCGGGGCTTCCCTCTTTTTGATGTACGGATTTGGATATGGTAGCCATGATCTCTTCAAACAAGAAAGAGGAGATGAAAACGTCGGCGAAAGCTTTAAACTGATACGACGAAAATGGTGGTGGAAAGGAACTCTACAGAGGAAGATGGTTGCACAAAGCGGTAAAATTCTTAATGAGAGGGAAAGCAAGTATATATAAGATAAAAACGGTGACTATTCATTAATGTTGATCGCCAACCAGCTCTGATGAAGCAATTATGACTTTTGGGGAAAAGAACAGGCACGCCACTTCGGTCACTTCGCGGTCATGTCATAAGAATGAAGTCACCACACGACGCCTCGAGGGGTCGAGAAGTCAAATTGTTTTCTTATCAATCCTTTTTCAGAAAGGTATGTGATTGAAATCAGAGAATCCCGATTTTAAGGGTCTCTGTTACGCCAAGGCCAAGCTCGAAGGATTTGAAATTAAGTTCGAACCCGACCTTTGAATAAACACATAAATGCGGAACGTCGAAAGCATCAATACGAAGTAAAAGCGAAACAAGAAGATTCTTTGTATTCCAAAAGGCGTATTTACACGAGTGCATTTACAAAGATCTCACACGGAGCCCTTACCCAAAAGAGGAAGAAATAAAAAGAATGAAAAAGGGCCTAGTCTTCATCTTCACTGCTCTCCGAGCCACTAGCAGAGCCCTCGTCGGAAGTGATCATTGCTGCTGACTCTTGTTTTAAGGCCTTCGCTTCCTCGATCTCGGTAGAGAGATCAAAACCCTTGGCATGAACTTCCTCGAAAGCCTACCTTCGAACTTCTAATCGGGCATGCCCGAGGGCGCGAGTCAGCTTGAGCTCCGCCTCTTCAAGTGTATTCTTGGCTCGAGCATTTGCGGCAGCAACATCTTTTCGATACGAGGATATGAGTGCGTCGGCCTCAGACTTGGCTGTGGATAGCGCGACGGCCAATTCAGCGTGAAGCGCTTTATATTTGTGGCCCTCCTCTTTCGCAGCCTGAAGAAGATGCTGGGCCGAGGTCAGCTTCTCTCGAAGAGTGTCCTTCTCAGAGGACATGATGTCCATGCTCCGCTTCAAGTCGAGGATCTCAACATTTTTGGCCATAATGTCTTCCCGAAGTTGCCCTGCTAGGCCATCCTTCTGCTTGATCTGCAAAAACCAAGTCAAATTGTTGAAAGCTGTGTTGTGAAAACGGAAAGCAAACCCTCGAAGGCTAAGCTACATGTTCAATGAAGTTGGCTCGCTCTCGGAGCGCTTTCTCCGAGCCTGCTCGAAGGTTATTTAGTTCCTTTTCCCTCCGGGCATATAGAGTTTTGAGCTTATTCGACTCCGACACGAGCTTCCCAAACTCCTCCTCACAATGAGTCAGCTCGGATCGTAACTTGGAGAAGGCCCGGTCGTACAACATCACGACCTATAACACAAAGGAAAGAAGTTAGAAAAACAAGAATCAAAACTCAAAAGCACAAGTATTATTACCTGTTTCTGGAGTTTCTCAGCCTCCTCGAAAATAACTGGGGCATCGAGATCAAGCTCCTCCTCAACACCGGCAAAATAATCTTCAAATATATCATTCTATCCTTGGGATGCCCCCACGTCAGGAGTTTCCCTGTTTTGGGCATCCGGTATTTGTCCTGAAGAAAATGACGGGCCTGGGGGAGGATCACCTATGTTAACAACCCCAATCGGGGCCTTCTCTCGCCTTAGAAGAGTTTTAGAGCTGGGTCCCCCGAATTCGCCGACCAAGTGCTCATCGGCACAAGATGTATCCTGGTCGATGATCGGCTCGGGGACCTCATTCAAACCCTCCTCGAGGATCTCCTCAACTCGAGGTGGGACCGATCAGCAACCCCTGGCTCAGCAGTCTCCATCTCGGCAGCCTTCGAAGCATCGACACTTCCCTTTCCCCTAAGTACCAGTGGGCAATTGTCATTATCTTCGTCTTCAGCGCGAAGACTCTCAGCAGCTACTGGAGTTAAGGCCGTCGTATCGTCCCTAGGCTTTCGAGCTTTGACTCTCTTTGGTTTCGTGGACTCCGCCGGCTTCTCCTTCTTTCTCTTCTTATCTTTGGCGGGTTTTTGGGTCTCCACTTCGCCAGGTGGAGGCGGCCTCATAAAAACGGATTCACCAAGGCCTGCATAAGCACAAAATATCAAGTATACCACCAAGAAATCTCTTACTAAGGAGTTCAGATACGACAGTGATAGAAACTTACCATGATTTTTGGCCTCCCATCAGATTTTGGCCAAATTGCGCCAAACACGCTTAGCATATGGGGAGATGGAATCTAATTGTCGTACCCAGCCCGGGAGGTCTTTGACCGCACCAGGGTACCAATCAATTGCGTCATCAGAAGAGAAAAAGTTCAAAAGGGAAAAGAAAACATCCAATTAACGAAGTATATTCGATAAATCGACACTCACGACTCATATTCCATTCCTCGGGGAACGACAGCTTCTCGGCAGGGATCAGGTCCGAGGTCCTTACTCGATTGAAGCGGCTCATCCACCCTCGGTCCTTGTCTTCGTCGATGCTAGAAAAAAATGCCTTCGAGGATCGACGCTGCAGTTTAATTAGGCCACCTCGATATAGACGAGGGCTATACAGTCTAATCAGGTGGTCGAGGGTGAAAGGCATCCCCTCGACCATGTTCGAAAAATATCTGATTAGATAGACGATTCGCCAGAAAGAAGGATAGATCTGGCCGAGCGTCACTCGATATTGTCGGCAAAAATCGAGGATCACTAGATCTATTGGTGGCGAAGAAGGGTCCACAAGACCTAAGGTGAAGGGATATGTGTATACGCTGAGAAAACCAGCTTTATATGTAGTTATATCTTCTTCAGATGAAGGGATCTCCACTTGCACCGCCTTCCCCCAACGACAATCGACCTTCACCTTTTCGATATCGGTTACCAGACTGACATATCGAGACATGGGCTCGCATCGGCCCGCTACCGAAGAAGGCTTATCAACCTTAAAATCAGATGACGTTTTACAGGGACCGGGGATGCACTCCTCAACACGAGGGGATACTGCTGTTTTGCTCTTAGACGAGCGTGAAGAAGAAGGAACTTTCTTTTTTTGAGGGACTGTCTTAGAAGTTTTGGCCATGACTTTGGTGAAGTTTCAGAATAAGAAGAAGAAACCGACGAAGAAATGAGTGCAGAAAAGGGATGAAAGCAGAAAACTGTTAATGAGAATTTGAAAATGTTGTAAAGGGTAAAAGTATGAAAGGTGAAGGATTGAAATATTTATAGGGGTCCTCTAAGCGTATTGGAGGAGTTGAAAGGGCAGCCAATAGCGGTTCGTGGGCTTTTCAAACCGTGTTGGCATGACCTCTGTATAACCTTTCTGTCACATTAATTGCTGACGTCACGTGGCTGACGTCACGAGGGGAATATCGAAGAGCTAAGAATTCAAAATTGTTTCTTATCATTTCATTCTAAGAAACGCGGGGACTATCTTTATACGACCAAAATCGGGGAAGCCCAATTTTAAGGCCTCCATGGCATTCCAAGTTCGGTCTCGAGAAGCTCGAAGCATAGTCCGAAGTTCGACCCCAAGGTGCATCCCTCGAGAGAGTATATCGAAGGCTCATCACAACAGACCTCGAGGCAGTATAGAAATCGATGACCCTCATGGAAAGGCGGGAAAGTTCCCAAGGACACGTGGTTAGAACCGATAAGGTCTGCAAAAAATAATACAAGTTCGTACTGAGTCGTTATACATCTGTACCAATAGTATTTCTTTATCATAATTAGGCATGTACTATGTTGAAATTCCCCCCTCCTATATAAGTGGGATCCTTATCATTTTGTGAATGACATGAATATTCACTGCAATTAAACATTCTCTACTTTTCTCGCTTAACGTGCTCAAATTTGTCCTATAGCTTTATTGTTCTTCATTTATTGCTCTCCATTTATTGTTCTTCATTTATTATCCATTATCAACTGCCAAAGGCTACCCTCAAGGTCTCCGATATTACTGAGCTCGAGGTCCCTGACTTCGTGATGACTTTAATTTGCTTATCTCATTTTTTTACTTGCACTTATTACTTCCTAATAATCAACTAGTGTTAGAATAAATAACATATTTTTAGAACCACAAATGAAATATAATTGTTACTCCAAGGTAAACATAGTGATTTATCCTGGGGAAGCACCTAAATTTCAAATTTTCAGCTGATGTCGGAATCATCAAAGTCATCTTGAAAGGAATTGAAGAAATCAACATCAGCGAGACGGAGGTGGTCGGAACCTAATAAAGGACCTTCACCGAAAATCTCGAGAGCCTCCACATCATCAATGTCCATCGCCATTGTTGATCCTTGATCCTTGCCAGGTAATCCACCGTCATTGGCTTCATTGTCGCCGGAAACTTCTTCCCGGAATTCTCCCTTTGTAGATGCTCTGTGAATCGCCGGAAATATTGGGAAGCTTCGAGAGATGACGGAACGATAGGGGCAGCTATTTATACTTGGAGAATCGGGTCGATTTAGACCGGGTCAAGAATGGACCGACTCCACGTTTTTTTTTCCGGAGACAAAAAAAGAAAAAAAGAGGACGAAATAATCAGGAAAATATAGTTAGTTACTTACTTTATTAGGCAAAATTATCCTCCGAGGAATTACTCTGTGTCCCACTTTATGTGACATGATTTGGAGTATGATGATTAATTTTTTTAATGTAAAATCTTCAAAAATTGTCAGTGAGATTTATGTATTCAAAAAATACATAAAATAAAAATAATTTTAAAATATTTATAAAAAATCACGCTAAGTGAAAACTTCTTTTTACTCTTTAAATAGTAATTGTGTCGCACAAAGGAGCGAGTACAAGTTTTGGAGTTAAAACAACAAGATTTAATGATTTCTTGATTAAAATACTAATTGGAGGCTATACAATAATTGATACTCTCTATGTTCATGTTATTTTTATTCCGCTTGTTCTAAAAATAGTAAATGACATATATTTTTGTATTTTAAAATAATTTATTCTAAGTAATACATATTTTTACCCGCACCAAAATAATATGGTACATTTGAAATCACAAGTTTCAAATATTCTTATTTCACTTTTAGACTTTCTGCCTAGTGTGTATAAAAGGAAATGTCATGAGTCATACTGATAGAGAAAGTAAAATTATATAATATTGTATTATTTTTGTGCGTAATATAGTAGGTGTTTGGATATAAGAATAGTAAAATTCTAAAAAATAGTGAAAAAATTTTTCAAGTAAAAATGGTATTTGAAATTTAAAGTTGTGTTTGGACATAAATTTTAGTTTGGGTTGTTTTGAAGTTGTGTGAGTGAAAATTTTAAAAAATAACTTTTCGGAGTTTTACAAATTTTCAAAATGCATCTTCAAGTGAAAATTGAAAATTTTATGAACAAATCTAATTTTGAAGAAAAAAGTGAATTTAAAAAAAAAAAAAGGAAAATAAATTTATGTCCAAACGGGCGCATAGTTTCTAATGAAATTCATACACTAACCAAAATATTCTTGTATTTCAACATGTACATGCTTTAAGACTACTAATTAAAGTAATTGAATCTTTTGAAAAAGCTATATTCTCTATGTAAATTAAAAAACTTCTTACTAATGTGTTATTATTCTTTTTTTTTTTTTTCCTAATTGAAACAGACTTTATTCTTGAAAATTTATCTACTGTATATTTCTGGATAATGTTCACTAGGCAAGGATGACCAATGGAAAAACTATCGTCAATGAATCAACTCTTAAACCCCAACAACCATTCTCTCCTTCTTCTCTTCCCTCAAAAACCCAATTCTTTAAACAAACTCACTGCTACAAATTCACTGTCTACTTATATTCTTTCTCAGCCTCCTCACCTCTGCAAGTCTAGCAAGTGGGACTCAAATGCTGAGTCTATCAAGAACCTGAATTTTAGTAAAGTTTGGGATTTTGAAGATGAGGAAGAGGAGGAGTTTTTTGGGGATGAAATCTTGGACCAAGGAGCTCAAGTTTTAGAGGAATATATTGATAGTATTTGGATTTTTAAGGTACCATTTTTACTGCTTCTCCCTTTTATTCTTCAGTTAGAATTCCATTTCTTTGCTGTAAAGTTTGTTCCTTTTTCCCCCCTTTATGCATGTTTGGGCACTTGAATTTTGGATTTTCTACTTAAAGTTTGGATCTTTTTGGGAATGGATTTGTTGTTTTGGCACTTTTTGGTGCTTTAATTTGAATTTTTAAGGACAAAGAAGAATACTACTGGTTGAGCTGACCAGCTACATTACTTTTTTAAAAAAAAAAAAAAAGAATTCAGATGCTAGTGTAAAATGATGCCTTGGATAATGCTGATTGATTTTGGTTTTTAGATGTTCTGTTGAAATGCATAAGTTGTGTAATTCTGTTCTTGAGTTCAAAATTGTTGAAGTACGTGATGCTAAATTAGTGAAGGGTAGTGGTTACTAGGAAGACAATCTTGAGTTCATAGTTAGATTATTCCAAAGAATTTTCTATCTTCTCTTCAATATTTGAAGAAGCTATCTTAAAATCGACTACATTCCAAGATTTTCATTATGAACGTTGGAAATCCTTGACAGACTTAGACAAATTGCATATTCTACACATATTTCAACTGCGATAGTTGAATCCTTTGAAAAAAATTTCCCACGATAAACACAATGTAGGTCATGTTAGCTCTTCCTTTTGTGCCTAAGATTATATCACATAAAATATCTTGAAAGGAGTAGAGTACGATGTCACTTGTCATGGAATTCACTGATCATCAGTCAACACAATGGTGCAGAAGCTCACCTCTTATGTGTTAAAACTCTCTATGTACATCAGAATTCTTTGCTATAACTGCTAGGATCTCTACAACCAGTCTTTTGCATAGGTGGTCATGATAAGGAATAGGTTGAGAATGAAATTTGAGGACAAAAGAGAATTATCAAGACTCAAGACCTAGCTTTATTTAGTTTAGCTCTGAACCAGGGTCAAATTGTGATACTAGTTCGTACTTCAATAAAAAGGGCAGCCCGGTGCACTAAGCTTTCACGGGGTCCGGACCACAAGGGTCTATTGTATGCAGCCTTACCCTACATTTCTACAAGAGGCTATTTCCGTGGGTTCGAGCCCCGTGACCTCCTAATTCGTCCTTCAACATTGAAAAAATGCACATCTAATTATATGCTTCTTGAGATCCTTCCATAATGGATATCTTATGCACTAATCTAACCACAATACTAATACCAGGGTTGAGGCTTCAGACTAGAAAGGCTCTTTGATTCTGATAATTTTCTTCTTGCTTCAGAAAGCTTTTTATTGTTTCTTTCTTCCAATGTTCTTGTTTGATTAGTTGAACCTTGTCACTTTGTTCAACTGCCAAATCTGATGTTTTCTGAATAAAAATCAACTGTAAAATGGTTCGCTAATATATGAACGTGTGAATAATCTTTACCTAAAGCCCCCCTGGAATCAAGGAAATTTCCCAAGCTCACAACCAGATCACATTTGCTTTTCTTTTGCATATCTTGCTGCTTCAGCGGTAATTCAGATACACACTATTAAATGAGAAGAAAGAAGAGATCTGGGAAATGTATTGTTTGATTATCCTCTCGAGCATGTTGGATTTTAAATAATATTTACTTGTCATGCCTTTAACTGGGCATCATCATAAAATGGTGCAGAAGCTCACCTCTTACATCTTCAATTCCTTACGGACATCAAATTCTTTGCTAAGGCTGCTCTGAAGTAACTTCCATTCAGTGAATAATAGATGTCCACAATTGGTCTTTTATGTGGGCGTTCATGATAGCATCTTTCCAGGACAAAGGTTCAGGAAAAAAGAAAATTAGTCAGCGAATTATCAATATTGAAGACCTATATCCTACACTTCAAATTAGTCCACGGCATAAACAAATGGCTATCTCTCACATAGCTATAAATCTGTATTAATCTTATAAGAGCTCTGTCTGATCTATATTTCTTCTATCCTTTCAGTAGCTTTCTTGTCGCTATAATTTCAGTAGAGTTCCTGAGTGTAACTATCTAACTTGGCCTAGTCTTTCATTTCCGCATTCTAAAAACATTGGTGCTCAACAGAAAGAATAAGAGCCACATGTTCAAGTGTCATTAGACGAACTCCATTTGACAATAATTACTCTTTGCTAAAATGTTCTCCGACAGAAAATTGAACTTGGGCAGATATGTTTTTGTCAAATAACTTACAAGTTAGCATTCTTGGGCAGTGCAGGTTTTCTGGTCCTATGGTTGGGCGCTTCCACCAATTCTAATAGCATTGCTGATAACAGGAGGTCCTAAAGCTTTTCTTATGGCATTAGCCATTCCCCTTGGACAATCCACATTTTCTTTTGCAATCCAAAAGATGCTGGATGCGACGCAAAACAAACCAAGGCACAAGAGTAAAAGTAAGAAGAGACAGCGTGCCCCCACCTCAAACAAGACAAACTTTGGGAGAAGAGGAGGAAGCCCCAAGACACGAAGGAGAAAGCCAAGTTATCAACCATGGGCGTCCAAAAACGGCGTCTCAGCTAATAATAATGACGAGCCCGAGGTATCCAGATATGGAGGCTGGGATGAACTTGATCAAGTGACTGAGTCTATTAGTACTGGTTCATTTGAAAGTTCAACTCAATCATCAGTTGGAACATCAAAGATGAATGTGGAAAAGGATAAGTTAAGTAAACCAGAAGCGAAAAGAGATACGCCCCTATTGTTAAGGTTGTTGATTGCCATTTTCCCATTCTTGGCTTCATGAACTAAGTTGCTATAATATATGGGCAGCTTAATTTGAGTTTGCATAGGCAAAGATGAGACTGAATATTGCACAAAAGATTGAATACAGGGTAAAGGATATCTATAGAATAAACATGAACAGTTTTTTATTTTATTTTATGAAATTTCCCTTTTTATATTTCTCTTCATTGAAGAATTTATATTTAAGTTATAATGATCATATTTTGAATACTTCTAAGAACCCTCAAAAAGCATTCAACAGCTCTATCAAGCTCTAGACTTATATCGATGTAATAAGCACAATATTTTATTTGACCTACATTACTTTGCCAGAACTAAAAATCATTTATGCTTTAATCAATTGTTTTATCATTTTCCGTTTCAAAAGCTTGGTGGTTCATGTTGGTTTAAAGTAATAATTAGTGAATAGGGTAAAAAATAAATAGAGTAATGCATGGAAATTTATTGATTTCTACGTGCCGTTAAAACTGTAAGGTAACAAGTCAAGGATCTAACTAGGTTAATTTAGCGACGTAAGCAACTATTACTTCATCTCAATTTATATGACATGCTTTAGGATACTCGATAATGTTCACAACCTCTTCAGTACTAAGTACATTGTTCTAAAATTAATTCATAAATTTTAATTAAATTTCGTGCCATTTCTATATTATTAAAAAATAAAAAATAATTCACTACCAGCGTGTTTAAATCTGAAAAGGCCGAAGCTAAAGAATTACACTAATATTAGACGAGACATTAGAAAATAATAAGGGATTGTCTGGTTGGGAAATAAGTTATCCTAAAAACAAAAAGTAGTGGTTTAAATTGAAGCAACCCATCAAGCATTTGTTGGACTTGAAGGGCACCGGCCCGTTATCCTTCCACTGCACAGAGCAGGAGCTATTCGTTGCTCTGTGAAACCAGCCTCACGCGGTCCGCCCCACTTTAAGAGTCCAGCAGTCCAAGCTTACGCTTGAGCCACGTGACCCAACTCTGTGCTTGGACAGGGCAGGCCAGAGATCAGCCCACCCAAGCCCTACCATCTGGAGGTGCCCAACATTCCACCACATTAATGCCCCCATTTGGGTTACAAGCCCACATTACTGAGCTCGGCATTCATATTTCTCTCGCATCTACATAAAAAGAGCTAAAAGTTCTTGTTTATAGCGATGTGGGAATTGAATCTTTCATTTCAGTTTCTAAAGGGAATATAATAATGTTGTTAATAATAATAAATCTAATACTGCACTTCTGTGTCTAACTAGTGTGTTTACGTTCTCTAGACTAATGGATAACCATGTGAATACTGCATACAATTTTCTACCATAATAGTAACAATAGTTACTGGCAGAGTAGTAAAGAATTTACCTGGTGAAATGTACTAAGTGAAACTTAGAATGTCGTTAAATTTGTGTACTAAAAACTCATTATGGTCTAAATTCTTTTTACGTTATTATATTTGATGTTCATGACATCGATAGATAGAGAATGATTTATATTCGGTCAAAATCTTTTTTTAGGATTTATCGGTACCCGTATCGGGCTCCATTTAAAGGGAAAGCGCTCCCTAACACAATACCGTAGCCACACTATGCCAAGTGACCACCCTTCGCCGAAAATTGTACTGCGTATATAAATTAAATACTACTTTATATGGCTATACATTATTTTTTGAACACCCTTATCATAGTCAAGTGAGGCAGCCCAGCTGTCCAGGGTGTTCAGAGTAGTATGTTATTCAGAGATTCAAAGTTATATGTCCATTTTGTTTGCCAAAATTAAATGGAGACCAATGTGTGTATGGTCTATTTGACTTTTTTTCAATCTAATTTTTTTAAAATAAGATAATTATGAAATCTTACAATTTATGTAAAGGCAAACAACTAATCTTAAATATATTTTATAATTAAAAGTTATCTTTTAAAAAAATTTTATAATTTAAAAATCAAGCTCTATGAAAAGAATTTCAACAAAACCTCTCTAAAAAATACAGACTACAAAACCTTTTCGACTCTCTCTTTCTTTTAATTTTATGCTTACTTTTATTAATAAAAGTTCTATTGTTGTCTTTTAATGTTAATTTTGATTTATAAATTATAGTTCGATTACAAGTATTTTTATTGTTTAATTAAATATTGCTTAGTTTGATTTTAAAAATTTTGGTACACCATTCATCGACAAATAAATTTATTGGCTTGTTTAAAGTTTGAACATTCTTTGCAAAATTCCTGACTACGCTACAACCCTAACACCACTTTTCAAGCTCACGTTTCGAAATCTAGACCTTTAACTCTTGTTGGTTAGTCCAAATCGTAGATTGAACATAAAGGTTGAGGAAAAAATAATGAAACGACGAAAGAAAGGAGGATTTTGCAACATCATTTAGGGGAAGGATTTTCAACTAATATTCAACACTTAGCTTCTAAAAAAATCTGCAAATACTATGGCACAAACATGAAGCGTGATGAAGTTCAAAACAATATGGCATTTGCATAGATCATTGGTATATGGAATATATGTTAATTGCTTTATTCTTCTAATCTTCGAAATCTGCAGGTGATAGTTGGGTTTGTTCAAATAACTGGTCAGGTTATCTATCAACAATCAAATTGATCATTTTGACAATAAATCAACTTTGGAGAATTAATCTAAAAAGAATGAATATTAAATAATGGGTGTTGGTTAATTTGAATACCTTGACATGTTTTTCGGTTTTGTCACACTTCAATCAATCATGTAAATGTGTAATCACATTTAATCTTTGTCTACCAAGTTACTCAGTATCTAGTATCTGTTCTAGTGAAAATTCTAATGGAATAATCATTAGACTTTTTTCATTTCTATATATTATTTGAAACTTTATAACCTTTAATGTTTATGTTTAGCTAATTATCCGACATCAACAAGTTTTGTTTACAAAATATATATAACCTTAAAAAGCTTCCAAATTCATTATTTGTGCCATCAACCTATTCTTAAGGCAGAGAATTGAGAATTGAGCTCATTCATGGAAGAGCTAATGAAGAAGACTGTCAAGAATATGAGTAGGGGTTCGATATTAGCGAAGAAACGGGTGTAATTATCGTTAAATCCCCAATTGGTCGAGCTTTTGTCATAAACGGTCAAAATTGAGAAAACAAAAGCAAATTTTATTTTGAAATCTCAAGTTTACCCATGTTCGTACCCCAGTTTGTACACCCAACACTTATTTCTAAACTAGAACTAGAAAATATAAATTTCACATAGGCATAACAAATCGATGATAAGTAATTGCTATACAGAAGTCGAATATGATATGATAAAAATATTGGGCACTATAACCACTGTTTACTCTTAATTGTAACTTTGCTTTTATTTTTGAACTATAGCATCTAACTCAACATAAGCATCGGAACTCTCCTTTAGGCTTTAACTAATCACCTTTAGGCTTTAACTAATCACCTTCATGTTCTTTAGAAACTTTAGTATGGAAAGTCAAGACCACAAAAGGTAGAAGGAACCATATGCAGATCATTTTGTTCTTGCCTTAAGTTATTTTACTTCCAATATATGTTTTTTTTTATATTTTGTATTTGATTTATACATAGTAAAAACAAACTTCATACAACTAATTATATATTATACAATTTATCTGCAACTTATCTACAACTTTCGCACGTTATTTCTACCAAATTAAATACAACTATAATAACATACAACTTAAATACAAATTCTACACAAAATTTATACAATATGTCTTTTGTATATTTTGTATCTGATTTGTACATAGTAAAAAGAAATTTCATACAACTAATTATATATTATATAATTTATCTACGAATTATCTACAATTGTCTTACACTATTTCTACAATTTCTTTACTATTTTTTTACAAATTTTGTATAATTTTACTATAATTTCGTAAATATAGTGCATATCACGTCTTCTTCTTCTTCTTCTTCTTCTTCTTCTTCTTCTTCTTCTTCTTCTTCTTCTTCTTCTTCTTCTTCTTCGAGTTCTTCTTCTTCTTCTTCTTCGAGTTCCAATCTGAAATTCAGCCAAAATCAAGTCTAATCTTCACCAAAACACCCTCAAAATTGAGATATAAACTCCAAATCATATTTCCAATTGTTTGCACAACACCCAATCCAAACAAATAATGGTTTTTGAAAACCCAAATTCAAATTCAAAGCTTCAAAGCTTTTTAATGGTTGTCAATGGTGGAATTGCTGCTCTCTTTTTCTTTGATTTACATTACTGAAATTAGGGATTGAGAGATAGAGAGATACATAGAGAAATACCCAATTCTTTGCAA
Organism: Nicotiana paniculata; assembly: GCA_005239505.1. Taxonomy (NCBI): domain Eukaryota; kingdom Viridiplantae; phylum Streptophyta; class Magnoliopsida; order Solanales; family Solanaceae; genus Nicotiana; species Nicotiana paniculata. The sequence continues at coordinate 43,922 of ML347500.1, forward strand.
CAACACCCAATTCAAACAAATAAAGTTTTTTGAAAATCCAAATTCAAATTCAAAGCTTTTTAATGGTTGTCAATGGTGAAACTGATACTCTCGGGTGCAAGATACGTGGGGGAGGGGGGAGGGGATGAGATGTGGAGAGAGAAACGTGGGGGGAGTGGAAGATATGTTAGAGTGATTTTAGGACACTAATTATTATAATTAATTCCCCTAAAATGTATATAAATGGTAATTGAGTATATACAATATAATTATAGTAAAACTTAACTAGAAAGGGTAATATAGTTTTATATAGTGTATATGAGTATAAAAATTCCAATGATCAAAGTACATATAAGCCCACCCAAACACTACTTTCCCAAAAGAAATTTAATGGTAACATTTACTGGACGATATGTATTTCCACTTGGAACTTGGAAGGAAAGACACAAGTATGGCTCTAGGGTAAGGTAGGTGAACCCTTGTCTTAGCCCCCAAACATTAAGGCCCCAAAATATAAACTACTACTACTATACTATTATATAATATTAGCTTTAGTGTACGTGCGTTGCACGTGTGATTAGTGTCAATTAGGAGTGACAAACGGGCAGGTCGAGTTGGATATGATTCGGGTTGAAAACGGATAATGAAAAAAATGGATAAATTATCCGACCCGACTCATATCTAATACGGATAAAAAATAGGTTAACCGGCAGATAATATGGGTAACCATATTATGGGTAACCATATTATCTATGACTTCTTGCATATGATCACTTTTGGGATAATTCTTAGTTTCCCTAACTTGAGAAACCTTCAATTTGAGGCTTTACAAATGTAAAAGTTAGACTCATTGGTTATCCATTGATTACTCATTAGTTATCCATTTTCTAAATGGATAATAAAATTCTTATCCATATTTGACCCGTTTTTAAAAAGTTCATTATCCAATCCATTTTTAGTGGATAATATGGGTGGTTAACTATTTTCTTTTAACCATTTTGCCACCCCTAGTGTCAATCAGTAAAATATGTGTATATGAAGAACAAGTAAATCAAGTTATGAAATACTAAGTTTTAAAATGTCTACATTAAGTTAATTTTTAAAATAAGTAACTTTGTACAGAGAAAAGTATAGGGCATTGTCATTTATTTGAACGAATACCAGAAAGAAAATTAATTAATGGCGACTAACTTAGAATATATTTTGTCTTCGAATGTTTCATTCTTAATGTTTTTAAGTTTGCATTTTTAACAGTTTGACTCTTACTACTATATTATAATCTATTTTATTATAAATTTCGAAAGAATGACTTGAATTTTTCGCAAATTAGTTAAACATATACTAATTGTAAGAAAATCAAATGAGTGAAATAGTTTTCTATATTTTAAAGTGTTTTAGTATAGAAAAGAATTTTATCTAAAGAAAAACATAAAAAAAGTTACTCCGTCATCTTCCAAGAATGTCGTACGTCCTCTTTCTTTTTTGATTGAATTCTTGATATCAGTCCAAAGAGATAAACTTCGAAATACCAAGTGGTTACGTCCTATTTGGTTATTATTTTTAATTCTTTCCTTTTCTTGCCATTTATATATAATTTAAGTGTAAAAATTTATATAAAATAAAATATTAATATTTTTGAAGTTCTAAATATTAAATTTTTCTACATAATCCAAATAAGGAAGAATGTAATATATAAAATTTAGTTGATTTTGTTGTCCTAAATATTAGGAAAATAATTAAATGAGTATTCCTTCATATAAGGAAAATAATTAAATGAGTATTCCTAGATATTAGTAAAATAACTAAATTACTATTTTATCCAATATAAACTCTATTTTTAAAGGTTAAAAAAGACGAACGATATTTCGCTAAGGGCTTTCGTACTTTTAATTTAACTAGCTTTAGAGTATGCGTGTTGCGCGTGTATCCTATCTAAGTGAGATTTTCTTTTTAATAACATATAGAAATTATATTTAAAAAGTGTAAGTTGTTAAAATTGATGGATGTCTATCTTATATAGCTAACTCAATAAATGGAAGAAACTATGTCCTATCGAAGTACTTAATCATCATGCAATATATTCAATTTCACAAGCTATGATGCTTCCTCTTAAGTTTCAGCAAGAACAAATAGCTTTAAATTTTAGAATTTCTCTGAAATATTTTCAGAAAACTATCTCAAGTTCATTCGAGAAGACACAAATATTTAACCTTATAATTTATTTACTATCTTTTTTCACATGTAAACGGAAAGTGCTTAATATTACTTATATTTTGCACTAATTTGTACAGTTAAAGTTGGATTCTCTAAAAAATTTGGGGCAAGTGCACATATAGTCATTCTTAGGGATGCTATTTAGAGATTAGCTAGTGCGTATTTTTTTCTGAAATTTTAAACTAAAAATCTTAACTTTAGGACAATTCATAACATTTTTATCCCGAAAATTTGAACTGAAAAATTAAAATTCAGGATGAACTTACCAGTACATGGGGTCAGTTGTACTGATACTGCACTTCTGCACACTCTGTGCAGACTATTGGAGCGGAGCTGATGAAGAAGTGAGGGGCTGACCCTGAAGATGTTCACGTATTTTGGATAGAAGCTGCCACTAGTCCTTGGTAGTTTTAGACATTATTAATCTGTTCATGTAGTTTTAAACAGATCGTGTGATTATTTATATTTTCTTTGTAAATCCTAAATCCTAGAAGCTCATGATTCGTACTACCAGTTCTTGGGTAAATTTGTAAAAGTTCAGATAAAAATTCTATTTTAATCTCCTATAAGTTCATTTGGTTTGTATCTTTTGTTAATTGGCTTACCTAGCGGGTCAAGTTAGGTGCCATCATGACCTGTAATTTTTGGATCGTGACACTTTCATATTTCTCAACTTTCTAGTTTCAATTCTAATTCTCTATATCAACTATTCCTTTTTGTCACGTTTGATTGATTCATACATCAGAAAACAAGTTATTTTGCTAATAAATACCAGAGGCAACTGTTACGAGGTTCGAAACTTGATGACTTACCATTTACTTAATATCTTTTTTTTGTATAAGGAAGAGTTCAATACCATAACATGCACCTGACCCACATATTATATGTTGCATTCTCACTGCTAGATCAAAATCACATAGGATTTTTTTGTGTCTCATTAGTATATGAAATTCATTAAGAAGTTTAAGGGTCTTTTAATATATTTTGGTGCAGGACACCAGTTCCATTGAGACTGTTACGCCTCCTTTTTATTCCGAGGGGGATAGAGAGTTTTTTCAATTTAAGTGACATTATCGAAATGAAATTATTATTTTTATTCAGAGTCGTCACTTGGAATAATTTGTGGTGTTCCAAGTCACCGGTTTATTTTAAATTCCAAATCAAGGAAATTTGACTCCGTTAAATGTGTGCGAAAATCAGAAGACCGAGTAAAGAATTCTGCTAACCCAGGAGAAGGTATTAGGCATTCCTAGATTCCGTAGTTTTAGCACAGTCGCTCAACTATTATTAATTGTCCTAGTTGTCTGATTTATTATGTATTTTAAACCTACTCGTGCATCTTTAACTTTTAGCCACTTTTAATTATTTATGGAGTTATTTGAACAGGTCGCGATGTCGCGTACCCGTTTGTTTTTGCTCACATTGCGAATCGCGTCACGGGAACCGTACCCACGATCTACAACATGTTTATTTTTAGTTAATGTTTGAAGTTATGGTCGAATCACATGAAATGAGCACCCGAATGGGAAATTACGTATCACGACTATGCCACGGGAACCATACTCATAGCCGTGATGATTTAATTACGCGCCTAGGGCAAGATTTGATATTAAAGAGGTATTTTTCTTAACAACTTTGGGCTTGATTGAAGGTCATGATTTATGGAAAAATCTTTGAACAAGTTGCGATGTCGCGCACTCGTTTGTTTTTGTACACATAGCGAATCGCGTCACGGGTACCGTATCTACGATTTTCAATGTGTTTGTTTTAATATTTTTTGAAGTTATGGTCAGGTCACATGAAATGCGTACCCGAATGGGTTTATGTATCGTGACCATGCCACGGAAACCATACTCATAATCACGATGGTTTATTTACTCGCGCCTAAAGCAAACTGTGAGAATATATAAATTATTTTCCTAAACTACTTTGAGATTATGTATGAATAGCTATTATGGGCATGAACTTATGGAAATGAATGTGACTTTATTAAGGTAGATGATTGATATTAACCGTGTCTAAATTGTTGGGCAATTTTGGCAATAGTTAATCATCCTGCTAAATTCGAGCATTCTGTATGTATTTACTAAGATTGGCTTGAAGGAAACTTTCGTTATTCTGTCCAATGTGCTTTAAATGCTAGCTTTGCTCATTTATGTTGGCAATCCAACCACATGCAAGTACTACTTATAGCCTCTGAATTAATTGAGTAAAAGAACACAAATGTAGCTAATCGACTCCTCCCATAGAGGCATACGGAAATTGAAACCCAGTTATAAAGACTCCCAAACACACGGATCTATATACTGATTTGGTCAATAACGAGAAGATAAATTGAAGTGAACCAGCGCAGTTCAATATCAACAATTACACATATTCTATGAAGGCATTGGATCACAAATTTAGCACTCATGTACTGTATCTGAAATGGTTATTCAAATTATGAATTTTCACTAATCTAAACTAGTTCACTGCATTCCATGACTCCACCTCATTATCTTGAGTGATCATAGCTACTCTTGCATCGTACGCCTCTTGTTCCTTCGGGCAGACCTCCGAGTTATAAGAAAATAGCCATTGGGTTACTCTTATGAATCAGATCTGTCATGCATAACAGCTAAATGACTATGCAACAAATTTGATTAGTCCATTAGTATAGATATCATTTGGAGTACGAACCACTAATTTTCAAAGAACAAACCGTCATAAACTAAACAACAAACTGATTGAGATGATTCTAGCATATAAACTTGTAAGCCAAAACAACATTGAATCTGTGATATTAAACCTACACAATGATATTGAACAATTGTGTAAACAAGTCAAAAGACAAATCCAGTCACCAAATTTAGTTCAGATGAGCATCCAAAACCATGTTGGTTTTTAAGTTTGGTAGAGCTTAATTTTAAGCTTGGTGTAGCTTAAAGAGGGTGAATGAGAAATGGAGGGAAAATGAAATATTTGAGTTTCCCTCCTTGGCAAAGGGACATTGTCCCATATTGGAGGAAGAAAAGACTTTTGATGAGTATATATTCAATTGCTCTTCTTCTAGCTCTTAAAGAGTTGAGAAGAAGGCAAGCCTCGCGTCGTCGTCGTCGCTCGCTCGGCTCGGCTTTGGCTTCGGCGTCGGCTTCGGATTTGGTCAAAGATTGATTGATTGATTAATCTTTCTGGACAAAATTCATTTCAAATTATTTAATTAATTAACGAAGTCCGGTCCGTTAATCTTTCCCGGATTACCTTAAATCTATTTTTTAATTTTTCCGTAATATTCCCACCTGTTCTAACAGCTATGACTGTTCTGAAAGGTTGCAAAACTTTTCAGATTCAGTGCAAAATGGTCTATAAATATGCCTTGAATCCTGAAATTTTACTTACTAAATTTTCTGATTATCTTCTTCTTCTTCTGCATAGTATTTTTCCAGTGTGTTTTACAGCCTTCGAGTGGCTCGCTGTCACATCGGCGTTGTTGGTACCAACACGCTGGTGAGTTAAATCGTTCTATCCTGGGAGGATAATATTCCAACACCTCGGGTACTTGAGGGGAATAATTTCCTTAAGGACACACTGTGCATTTAGTGGGCTCGATTTATTCCTATACTGTTTTTTCAGAATTTATTTCGTTAAACTTTTCTACTAACTTTCTGTTTCTGGAGTTTAATGCTTTATTGCTTTTACAGCAATACAGAATGAATAAAAATCTTAAGGAAATTATTTTTATTATATTCTGTATTCTGTTTGTGGAGAATAAAACCTGTGTGGTTTTCTACTCCTTCTGGATTTTACTATTCTGATTTGAAGATATAAAAACTTTATCAAAGTATTGAAATTCAGAAAAACAATTTGAAGAACATAAAAACTTCATCGCTTTTTGTGAAACAATATATAAAAACTTCGGTTTTTATTTATCATACGTACTGTTGTTGTTTACAGTATTGTTTACTATTTTGTTTTTGCCGTTAATTTAACTCTTCTGTTGTTGACAATGAGAAATGAGAATTGATAATGGAAATATTTTTGCGACTGTTGCTGCAATGACGATAGCCTCGTCAAGCTGCACTATTGTTCCTCCGACCGAGAAACCGGAGAAATTTTCTAGAGCCCACTTCAAAGGATGGCACCAAAGGGTGTTCTTCTGGCTTACCACACTTGCTATGTAGAAATTCACTAGTGAAGAGCCTCCGGTGCCTGCTGCGGACATGCATGACAATGAGAAATTCATGATTGTTGAGGTGTGTAAGCAGGCAGATTTTTTTTGCAAAGGCTATATCTTAAGCGCTTTAGAGGATGACTTGTACAATGTGTACAATGCGATGAATAATTATGGGACGCACTTGAGAAGAAGTAGAAGACGGAAGATTCATGTTTGAAGAAGTTCATGGTTGCCAAGTTTCTAGACTATAAAATGATAGACAGCAAAACTATGAGAACCCAAGTTCAGGAGCTTCAACTTATTTTTCACGACCTTATTGTTGAAGGTACGGTCGTGAATGAATCATTTCAAGTGGCTCCAATGATTGAAAAATTGCCTCCTTCGTGGAGAGATTTCAAGAACTATCTTAAACACAAGCGTAAATAAATGAAGTTGGAAGATCTTGTGATACGTCTCAATATTGAGGAAGACAACAAAACAGCCGAGAAGAAGTCTCGTGGAAATTCAACGATCATGGGAGCTAATATCATTGAGGAGATTTCTCCAAAAAGTAAGAAGAGGAAGAAGATTTCTTTTAGACAGACTAAGGAGCAAAACAAAAAGAAATTCAAGGAAACTGCGACAATTGTGGAAGAGTTGGTCACAAAGCCCCTGATTGTCGTCTCCCGAAAAAGGATAAGAAGAAGGGACATGCCAACATAGTGGAGAAGAATGATGACATTGATGATCTTTGTACAATGCTTTCGGAATGCAACTTAGTTGGATATCCGAATGAGTGGTGGATTGACTCTGGAGCCACTCGACATGTTTGTGCTGTCAAAGAAGCATTTGCGACTTACTCTACTGCTGGTCTCGAAGAAGAGATTTCCATGGGATATAATGCAACAATCAAGATTTAAGGTTATGGGAAGACATTCCTGAATATGACTTCCGACAAGGTGTTAACGCTCAACAACATTCTTCATGTTCCTACTATTAGGAAGAATTTAGTTTCTACTTCTTTACTTGTGAAGAATGGATTCAAATGTGTATTTGTTTCTGATAAAGTTGTTGTAAGCAAGAATGAAATGTATGTTGGAAAAGGCTACCTCACCGAGGGCCTTTTCAAACGCAATGTAATACCTTGCGGAAATTAATTAATTTAGAAGTATTGCCTAAATTTGAGTGTAATAAATTGAAATGTCAAATATGTGTTGAATCTAAGTTTGTAAAACATCCTTATAAGTCTGTTGAAAAGAATTCAAATCCTTTAGACTTAATTCATATTGACATTTGCGATATGAAGTTGACACCATCTCGACGTGGGAAAAAGTACTATATTACTTTTATTGACGATTGCACTCGATATTGTTATGTTTATTTTCTTAATAGTAAGGATGAAGCAATTGAAGCGTTTAAGAAATATAAGAATGAAGTGGAGAATCAATTGAATAAAAAGATCAAAATGATTAGAAGTGATAGAGGTGGAGAATATGAATCTCCGTTTGCAGAAATATATCCGGGATGTGGAATTATCCATCAAACTACTACACCTTATACACCTCAATCCAATGGAATTGCAGAAAGGGAAAATCAAACATTAAAGGAAATGATGAATTCTTTATTTATAAGTTCCGGATTACCGCAGAGTTTGTAGGGGGGAGCAATCCTTATAGCTAACAGAATACTCAACAGAGTACCCCACATCAAAACGCAATCTATTCCATATGAAAAATGGAAAGGAAGAAAATCCAACTTGAAATATTTCAAAGTGTGGGGGTGTCTAGCAAAGGTACAAGTTCCTTTACCTAAAAGGGTTAAAATCGGACCAAAAACAGTAGATTGAGTTTTCATTCGATATGCTACAAACAGTAAAGCATGTCAGTTTTTGGTTAATAAATTCGATAATCCCGAGATTCATGTTAATACGATAATAGAATCAGATAATGCTGAAGTATTTGAAAGCATCTATCCGTATAAAACTGAATGCGAGTCGTTAAGTGAAATACCTAAACGACCTCGGGAAGAACCAAAGGAAAATACTCCAAGTTTAGAAGATCCAAGGCGTAGAAAACGTCAAAGAACATCTACTTCCTTTGGACCAGGTTTTGTGATATTATTACTTGAAAATGAACCTCAAACTTTTAAAGCATCTATGCGTCTTCTGATTCAGCGTTTTGGAAAGAGGAAGTCAATAGTGAGATTCAATCAACTTTGGATAACCATACATGCGAATTGGTTGATCTTCCTCCGGGAAATAAGCTTTTAGGTTCGAAATGGATCTTTAAACGGAAAATGAAAGCTGATGGCACTATTGACAAATATAAGGCAAGACTTGTTGTCAAAGGTTATAGACAAAAGGAAGGCCTTGATTACTTTGACACTTACTCGCCAGTAACGAGAATAACATCTATTAGGGTGTTAGTGGCACTAGCGTCCATGTATGGTCTTGAAATCTATCAAATGGATGTTAAAACAACTTTCTTAAATGAAGAATTGGAGGAAGAGATTTACATAGAACAACCTGAGAGTTTTGTGGTTCATGGTAAAAAAAAGAAAGTGTGCAAACTCGTTAAGTCGCTTTATGGACTTAAACAAGCACCTAAACAATGGCATGCCAAATTTGACCAAACAATGTTGGCAAGTGGGTTTAAAATCAACGAGTGCGACAAATGTGTTTACATTAAAAACACTCCAGGTCATGAAGTCATTGTTTGTTTATATGTTGATGACATGTTGATAATGAGCAAAAGTATGGCAGATATAAATGCTACAAAGCGCATGTTGGCTAGCAAATTCGATATGAAAGACTTAGGAGTTGCTGATGTGATCTTAGGAATCAGAATTCACAAGACTCCACAAGGTCTAGCATTATCACAGTCTCACTACATTGAAAAGGTAGTTGACAAGTTCAAGTATTTGGATTTGAAAATTTCCAAGACTCCAATTGATGTGAGTTATGCACTTCAAAAGAATGAAGGTGAAAGTGACTCACAACTGGACTATGCAAGAGTATTGGGAAGTTTGATGTATATAATGAATTATACGCGACCAGATATAGCATGTGCTATTAGCAAATTGAGTTGATTTACAAGTAATCCCAATCAAATACATTGGATGGCAATGAAACGAGTTTTGGGGTATTTGAAACATACCCAAAACTGTGCTTTGCATTATAATAAATATCCCACCGTGATCGAGGGATATAGTGATGCAAATTGGATTACCGGTTCATCTGAAGTTAAATCCACGAGTGGATATGTTTTCATAATTGGGGGTGGAGCAGTGTCTTGGAAATCATCCAAACAAACGTGCATCTCCCGTTCTACAATGGAATCTAAATTCATAGCTTTAGATAAGGCCGGTGAAGAAGCTGAATGGCTTCGGAATTTCTTGGAAGATATTCCATTTTGTCCCAAACCTTTGGCACCTATTTGTATACATTGTGATAGTCAAGCGGCAATAGGCAGGGCAGGGAGCGTTATGTATAATAGAAAATCTCGCCATATACGACGGAGACACAATACCGTTAGATAACTACTCTCTAGTGGTGTTATCACAATTCATTACGTAAAGTCAAAAGATAACGTGTAGGATCCACTTACAAAAGGCCTATCTAGAGAGGCAGTTGAAAGATCATCAAAGGAAATGGGGTTAAGGCCTAGGACAAGTCATCATGGCGGTAACTCTACCTAGAAGACTAGAGATCCCAAGAGCTAGGTTCAAAGATATCAAATAAAGTAATGAATGACGGTTCAACATTGTCAAATAACTCAACACATTTTCGTGATGAAGACAATGTTCAAAAATCGAGGTAAAGCATTAAGGCTTTTTAATGAGTCAATAAAGCTTAAAGCTTTTTAATGATTTTCTAAGTCTGACAGGATATGACCAGATAGTGTGTCTTTAGGATTACAAGTTTAGGAATCACCTATGTGAGTGTGAAGTGTAAGCCGCTTCAAAGGGAATGAAAGTAAATTCCCCTTCTCTAAGCACTCATGAAACTGCGCGGTGTTCATGGCTGAAACGAACACAACCGTGATAACCATAGATGGTTAAGGATTGATTAAGTGACTTATGTTGTCTAGGTATACAAAAAATCTCGATGGTTCAAAGATATCAAATCTACCGATTGACCGAGTATATCCGATATAAGTTCACTACGGAAAGTTCAAACGGAAACCTACTTATCCAGATGCAATTAATTCTTGCATGTAAAACGCACACACGTCCGTGCATTCCTTTATTTTATAGCCATTCCCCATTCATGTGGGGAATTGTTGGGTTTTAAGTTTGGTAGAGCTTAATTTTAAGCTTGGTGTAGCTCAAAGAGGGTGAATGGCAAATGGAGGGAAAATGAAATATTTGAGTTTCCCTCCTTGGCAAAGGGACATTGTCCCATATTGGAGGAAGAAAAGATTTTGATGGATATATATTCAATTTCTCTTCTTCTAGCTCTTAATGAGTTGAGAAGAAGTCAAGCCTCGCATTGTCGTCGTCGCTCGGCTCGACTTCGGCTTTGACTTCAGATTTGGATTTGGATTTGGATTTGGTCAAAGATCGATTGATTGATTAATCTTTCTGGATAAAATTCCTTTCAAATTATTTAATTAATTAACAAAAAATTCAATCTGGAATAACCCTTGACCCGCGACTCGGTCTGGTCTGGTCCGGTCCTATCCGTTTTTCTTTCCCAGATTATCTTAAATCCATTTTTTAATTTTCCCGCAATATTCCTACCTGTTCCAACAGCTATGACTGTTCTGAAATGTTGCAAACCTTTTCAGAATCAGTATGCCTTGAATCCCAGAATTTTTACTTACTAAATTTTCTGATTATCTTCTTCTTCTTCTTCTGCACTATATTTTTCAGTGTGTTTTACAACTTTTGAGTGGCTCGCTGTTACATCGGCATTTTTGGTACCAACACGCTGGTGAGTTACATCGTTCTATCTTAGGAGGTTAATATTCCAACACCTCGGGTACTTGAGGGGAATAATTTCCTTAAGGACACACTGTGCATGCAGTAGGCTCGATTTATTCCTATACTGTTTTTTTAGAATTTATTTTGTTAAACTTTTCTACTAACTTTCTGTTTCTGGAGTTTAATGCTTTATTAGTTTTACAGCAATACAGAATGAATAACAAACCAGAATTTTACACAGAAGCAATTGCAATGAAACATAGTAAGGAAATAAAACACAAACAACATCAGATAATCCAAACTTTATTCATAATCGCAACAGGAAGCTAATAGGAAAATAGGTACATACCTAATGGCATGAAAAAACAAATAAAGGAAAAATAAAGGTCAGAAAACCAGGTATGAAGCCAAGTTCAACAGAGCAGCATAAACATCAGAAGTACAGAAGGAATAGCTTCCAAATTTATCCCAGAATCAAGCGAGAACTCATGAAAACAACTGAAAACAATGCAATGGGGGTTCGAAGTGGTCTTTTACCCCCCCTTTTTTTCCTAAGTCTAAGATCAGATTTCATAGAGAAAAGTCGAAAGTCAGTGTGTTCTTGAGTGTATTTGAGAGAAATGTTGAGTGCCCGTCCGTTTTTTTTGTCCCCAAATGAATGAGGAAAAGATCTTTTATAGAAGATTTTATGGCAACCAGAAATCTGATTTTCTAATTCACTTTACCCTTTAAACTTTGTTATTTTACCCCCTAGGCCCAAAAAATCTGAACTGTCCTTATTCTCTATAAACTTCTTTAGGTATAACAGAATATATTCAAGTTAAAAAAACCTAAACTAACCCCCTAATACCCCTGTATTTACCCTTCAAATAATACCAATAACTGGCCATTTGACCAAATGCCTAGTCCCCTTTTATTTGGTCTATTAGGCTAAAATCCAACAGGCCCGATTCTGACTCCAAACAAAAATCAGATTCAGCGTAAAGTCAAAAGCAAATTTTGAATTCAAAACCACAAAAGAAAATGAACAGAAAGATAATCAACCAATTCATGTATGCAATTAGATTAATCAACATAATTGAACTAATGGATTATGCTAATGACCTAATTAATCTAAGATGCCATTCGACACAGTACACAATACGTAATGCAAGGCTAACCATTATTTAACTAATCTAAAAGATGAACTGAACATGGAGAAGATGAGGAATTAACAGATACCTCTGAATTCCGATGGGAGTGACTGAAACTTGACCGGATTCTTGAATTTTTTTTGGAATGAACAAAAACCAACGTCAATCGATTGTTCTTGTCAAGAACAATCTATTGACGTAGATTCTAGGTCAAAACTAGTGGCTGTGAACCGAAACGGCTAGAGAAGGGGAAAAATTAGGTTTCCAGATTTTTAGATCTGAGATTGGAGGGAATGGGCGGGGATTTTGGGAGAATAGATGTGGGGATAGGGTTTAGGAGGGCCTGGAGGTTGCATGAGAAAAATTTGGGGGTGATTAGGGGTGGTCCGCCACCGTGAGGCGATTTCCGGTGTGCGGCGAGCGACGGACAACATCAGAGTTAGAGAGAGAGAGAGAGAGGAGAAGGGAGGGGGGTCTGTGAGGTTTG
>MDKI01236343.1:0-18691 GCA_005239505.1 Nicotiana paniculata
ATATATATTAGATGATGTACCCGTGCAATGTACGAGCCCAATTGTTGCTTTTTTTCTTCTTCTTTTTGTTTTCTTCCTTTTAATATTTTTTGGTCTATTGCTAATAACACACTTTCTACGCCTTTAGGGAAAGAAGAAAGAGAATAGCCTTTTATGTTATAACGTATAGAACCACGATTACATGTATTGTTATTTATCTTTTGCATTATTTACATTTTTGTCTTCGTCTTCTGATTTTTCTGGACTAGGATTTTCAACCATATATTTGTCCTGCTTTTCTTTTTCTTGGAAGAATTTTTAAAACGTCTATTTAATTATTTCTTCAATTTTATCATTTTTTTTTCTTTTTTGAACTCATGCCTTTCTTTTTTAATGCTTCTCCTTGTATCAATGTTCTGGGTAGTCTTTGTCTCGATGAGCTTGATGATCCTTCATCTTTACTTTTTGGCAAAGTGACAGCCATAAACGGATTTGATAAGTCTTTACCGGCTACCGTTTGAACCGGACTAGTTGTATCTCTATCTGATACAGTGGATCTTGTTACTTTCATTGGGGAATGTACACCCTTCTTATCCATTTTTCCTTGAGATGGAGAACTTATTTCTGGTCTTGTTGTGGAATGACATGTGTCTGAGATTGTAGCCATTCGAATTTTACTGCTTGTTTTATGTTCTAATGTCTTCATTAGTCTTGCTTTTTCTTGTGTCAAAATTTCACTCTTCTGGTTTAGTCTCTTGAAGGCTTCAGTCATTCAAGAGCAGTGATCACAGAAAATTATTTTATCTATGTCTTTTTGGATATTATATTGTGGGGTTTTTTCTGGGTTTTGTCAGAGTGCTGGAGAAATATAATAATTTGATCCTAATACACCTCGTGCATAGTCTAATGCTTCAGTAAAATTATTAAAGCCTTTGAAAAGGGGTTTTTCCAAATCTTTAATAGAATCTAGTACTTCTAACCATGTCTGAAAATTACCACTTGTCTTTCCATGTATAACTACATAATACTTAAATCTTTTTTCTTGATTTTTATCTGTAGAATATTGACATAAAGCATTTATGGCTGCTATAAAAAATTTAGTATCTTTTTTATTATATGCTATCCATAAATTATCGATCAAACACCTCTGTGGTCTATCTATGACACATTCTGGTAAAATTCTAAACGACAAGTTCGATGGAGGAAAAAATATTAAGTTATGTTTTTCGAAATTTATTCTTTTCATACTATTCTATTCTACTAGAGACCGTGGCTTAAATTGAAGATTACCTAACATTGCCTGAAAATATCTGTCTGAGGGTAAAGGCCTGAACACCCTTTCCCTTGTTTTCATTCTTGAGAGCTGTTGGTCTTATGCTGCAAAGGTATAACATATTTATTAGTTGCCCGTAATTTTTAACCTATTTAACTGATCTGCTAAGTTATTATCTTTTTGTCACGACCCGAATTTCCCACCGTCGGGACCGTGATGGCGCCTAACGTTGAACCCGCTAGGAAAGCCAACGTGAATATTGAATTTACCTTATTCCTTTATTATTATCTAATAAATATGTGAAATACAACACTAACATAAATAAAAGTACAAAATGAAGCAAGGTATATAAACTCAATGTAATGCCTTTACGAAATTTCACAAAAACCAATCCCAGAATTTTGGAGTCACAAACTCACGGACTGTCTACGAATAATACATATAACAGTCTGAATGAAACAAGTACATCTGTTTTTGAAATAACTAGAACAGAATACAAAAGAAGTAGGAGGGGACGCCAAGGCCTGCGGACGCCTACAGGACTACCTCAGGGTCTCCACTGGACTTAAGGCAGCAACCTCGATCTATGGTCCATAGGGTCCTACACCGGGATCTACACAAAACTGCAGAGTGTAGAATCAGTGCAACCAACCCCATATACTGAGTAAGTGCCGAGCCTAACCTCGGCGAAATAGTGACGAGGCTAGGACACGACAACCAAAGTCAACTTGTGCAGTTTAATAGTATACGGAGAAAGATAGTACAACGAGAAATAAGAAGTTAAGCATAAAGGAAAAAGGGAAACATGCTGAGGGGAGGAAATATCAAATAATGGAAACAACGAGGTAAGGCACAATTTAGACATCAATTTAAGCAACAGAATAGTAATACGAAAACAAGTGCACGGCATCACCCTTCGTGCTTTTACTCTCGTCCTCACTATAAGAATCAATATATTCAACACGGCATCACCCTTCGTGCTTTTACCTCACAATATCATGGAACGACATTATCCTTCATGCATTATCTCTCATATCATGGAACGGCATCACCCTTCGTGCTTTTAAAATCACAATATCGGCACGGCATCACCCTTCGTGCATTAACATTCACTCAAAATATCACGCACGACATCACCCTTCGTTCTTTTACACTCTCCCTCACCCAAACACATCAAATGATAGCAATCCAACAAGGAACAATAACGAAGTAAATAGAAATAAAACCATAACATCCCGGCAAGGGAGTCAACAGTGGAATTAATACCATCCCGGCAAGGGAAAACAGCTATATCCAATCTCACTTAGTACAGAACTCCACATAAAAATCTCAAACTGAAACTAATACTCAACACTAATCAATATCAAGAATTTCCACCAACATGGATAACTATAAATTGAAACACAAATATTACTTACGAAAAATCATATAAATCACAATATTCGACTCACGGGCATGCTTGACTCCAACGTATAGGTACTCGTCACCTCACATATACGTCGAACATGATACTTACACATAGCAAATAGGACACAACACCTATTCTCTCAAGCTAAGGTTAAGCCAAACATGATACTTACACATAGCAAATAGGACACAACACCTATTCCCTCAAGCTAAGGTTATGCCAAACACTTACCTCAAATTTCACGACCAAACTCAAGCCTCGATTACCGCTTTCCCTTATGAATTGGACTCCAATTCACTTGTAGCTAGACATATTCACAAAATAACATCAATAAATGCCAAACAATTCCATCCCAACGCGTGATGAATTTTCTATCATTCTTCCTAAAAAGTCAAAAAATTGACCCCGGACCCGCTTGGCCAAAACCCGAGGTTCGGACCAAAACCTGATCACCCATTCACCCACGAGCCCGAATATGTAATTAGTTTCAAAATCTGACCTCGAAACGAGGTCTAAATTTCAATTATTCAAAAAGCCCTAACTCTACCCAAATTCCCAATTTTCTACCATTAATACCCTAGAATTCTTGATAAAAGTTGATGAAAATCATTAGCAAATTGAAGGAAATTAGTTAGTGGATACTTACCTATGATTTGGGAAGAAAATCTCTTAAGAAAATCGCCCTTGGTCTCCTATTTTTGTGAAGAAGTGAAAATAAAATCGGATGAAGCTCTAACTTAAACAAACTGCCCGACCCTCGCACCTGCGGTGCCAGCGCAGGTGCGGAAAAATGGACGCACCTACGGAAATGGGCAAGGCCACTCCGCTTCTGCGGAATTTTTGCCGCACCTGCGGAAAAGGACTGGCTGGGACTGGACCACACCTGCGTCCCTAGGCTCGCAGGTGCGGGCACACCAGAACTGGTGCACCAACAGTGATTTTTCCAACTCTAAACACCCCGGAAACTACCCGAAACTCACTTGAGCCCTCGAGGCTCCAAACCAAACATGCACACAACCCCAAAAAATCCTACGGACTTACTCGTGCGATCAAATTGCCAAAATAACATCTTAAACAACGAGTTTAGCATTAAAATCAAAGAAAAATGTCAAAAACTTTCAAAGTTTCAAATTTCACAACTACGGGTACGAATCACGTCAAATGAACTCTGTTTCTTACCAAATTTTACAAGCACAACTCAAAAATTATATTGAACCTGTACTAGGCTCTGGAACCAAAATACGGGCCCGATACCATAAATTTCAAATATAACCAAATTTCCAAAAACTCTTATATTTTTCAGTAAAACAATTTCTTTCAAAAATTCATTTCCCGAGCTTGGGACTCGGAATTCAATTACGGGCATACGCCCAAGTCCCATATTTTCCTACGGACTCGGGACTGTCGAATCACTGGTCCGGGTCCGTTTGCCCAAAATATTGACCGAAGTCAACTTAAATTTAATATTAAAGGCCAATATAGTATTTTTCTCAGTTTTTCACATAGAAGCTTCCCAGATATACGTCCGGACTGCGCACGCGAAACGAGGTGATATAAAAGGAGGTTTCTAAGGCCTTGGAACACAGTTTTGACTTATAAATGAGAGATGACTTTTTGGGTCATCACACTTTTTCTTTGATATGTTCAAATATGAGGTTATAAATTGATATAGCATCAATGAAATTTAACCATCTTCTTCTACTGTTATTTTTCTCATTTATCTTTTGGTGAAACTTTACTATGGCTTCACAATCAGTTCTTATTAATATTTCTTGTTTGTTTAATATATATAATCTGAAACTATTTAACTCATATATCACAGCTAATATTTCTGCATCTATACTACTCATATTCCCTTTCTCTTTATATTTACCACTTTGGTAAGCACATATTTTTTCTGTGTTTTTATCACTATACTTATTGGGTTTGGCTTTTAAGACAACTCCTCATCCTTCAAAACTTCCATCTGTTTCTATAATTAAGTAATCTGATTCTAATGGCATGTTTAAGTCAGGAATATTTTTTATTTTTTCCTTAATTTTTGTACTAATTTTATATCTTCGGTATTAAAATGTCTTTGTCCTGTAGAGCCTGTCTTAGTATATCGAGGTCCTGTTATTTTTCCTAGATCATTTATAAAATTTCTTGCATAATTTATACCTAGGAACCTTTGTAATTCTTTAATATTGTCTAATTTATCTGGCATCTCTAAAGCATTTTTAGCGATGAGGTTGTAATTTAATTTTTCCATCTCCTAAAACGACGCCTAGAAAATTTACATAATTTTTACATAATTCCATCTTCTTTATACTAATTATTATTCCATTATCTACAATAATCTAAATATTGTCTGTAGATGTCCTAAGTATTCTTTAATATCTTCACTAATACTAATATATTGTCGACATATACTAGAACAGATCTTTTATATTCTCCAAATATACTATCCATTTTTCGTTGAAAAATTGGTGGTGTTGTCTTTAATCCAAACGACATTACTAACCATTCGAAATGCCCTTTTGGACAAGTAAATGTTGTCCATTATATTCTTTCTTCGTGCATCTTTACTTGCCAGTGTCCAGATTTACAATCAAATTTACTGAAGATCCTTTTTCCTTGTATTCTATTTATTAATTCTGTTTTATCAGGTAACTTATATCCATCTGTTCTAGTATTATCATTAAGTCTTTTATAGTTTATTACCATCCTTGCCTTTCCTCTTATTATTTCATTATGGTTTCTTACCATGAAGGCTGCTGACCTATGTTTAGAAGTGGATCTCCTTATTACTCCTAAATTCATGAGTTCTTTAATTTGGATTTTAAAAACTTCTAAATCTTGATTTGTGGCTTCTATTGAGGCTGTTTTAATTATGTATTCTGGTTTGATTATATCTAATTTACACATTACTTTGTTATTTTCCCAGTGCTTTAGAGGTTTTTCTCCTATTATCTCTATTTCATCCAGTGTTTTTATTATATTATCTACACCTTTTTGATTTTTTATTATTCCTATTTTTTCTATTCATGTTTTAAAATTATATAATTCCGTTTCGATGTCTATTAAGGTGTAATATTTTTCTAGTATGTCTTTATCCTAATTTTCTTCTAATATTAAAGTTTTAGATTCTTTTTTATCCTTAAAACATGCATTTTTATCTTTACATTCCTTACAACATTCTTTCTGGTTTTTCTACAGGTTTTGCTGGCCTAAATTTAATCGTGTCCTTATCCTGGTTCCAGTTTCTACAGTTTGTACTGGTGTATGTGTAATATTTTTAAAAAATATTACTCCATCTCTGATGAGTAAACAACTACCATTGTTATGTATCATAAAATTTAATCCTAGTACAAAATCTACATTTATATTTAAGTCTCTTACCCAGATTTGATCTACCTTATAACTAGGTTTATAAAAATCTAAGCATGTAAAAACTAATCTGCGATTTATCTACATAATGTCTATATATATTATGAGTTTCATCCATTTTCATAGCAGCAACGGGCTTATCTAAAGTTTTGATTAGGTTTGGTGGAACTATTTTCTCATTTATTATACATCTTGTACATCCCGAATCTACGAACGCTAACGTTTTTTTTCGCAATCCTCTATTCTGATTCCTGCTAATATTTTTATTGTACTTAATTTTTTATCTTCGTTACATATCAGTGTGTCATAATTCTCTACACTCATTATTTCTTCATCGTGTGTGAATTCTGCTACATTTTCTTCGTCATCTTCTAATTTTTGTTTTCCCTTTTCCATTTCTTGTATTCTTTTTTCTAATTCATTTATTCTGATTTCTAATGCCATTACTTTTAAATTGAGAGTAGAATCATTTATTGCTTGGCATTTTTCTTAATTTATTTTATCTTAAATTCTTTTTCTATACATAAGATGCATCCTTCTAGGTAACATGACTTACATTCTGCTCTTCTATCCCTACTAGGATACCATTTACATATAAAACATTGATTACTATCTAACCCTTTATTTTTTTTAAAATCATGATTACATTCTTCGGATATGTTTGCTTATGTATTTGCTTGTATTTCTTCTAAATGTAGTTTTTCTAATCATATCTCATTTATTAATTTTTCTTCTTCTGACTCTGATGAGTCTATTTGAGTTTTTTCCTCTATATCTACACTTACTATAGAGTATATACTTTCATTATCTAACATATATTCGTCTACATTTATTAAAGTTTCCTGAAAATCTTCTATTAGTTGTGAATTTCTTATTTTATTATTAATTCTTTTCGAGCATGTATTGGCCAAGTGTTCTACACTTCCATAGGTGAAACATTCAAATTTATTTTTATAATTTCTTTATGTTCTATATTTCCTAACATGTCTATTTCTGTCTAGGTATGATTTTATAGCTGATGATTTTCTAAGATAATAATTTTTTCTATTATATCCCTTGTTATATTGAGGTTTATTTCTATATTTTTTCTTTTTGTATTCATTATTATCATAGCTTTGGGTTGTATATACGGTTGATTTACAAAAAAACATATTATTCTGTTTTAGTTGTTTTTGTATTTTTATATTAGTACATTTTTCTTGTTCCATTATATGTTGTATTTTATGTCCTATGGACCATTTTGCATTTGGATTTTGTATTACTCCGTCTCTTTTATACCATTGTTCTTCTATTTCTCTTCTTAGAACTCATGGTAATTTATTAAATAATTTTTTACCTAATTCTTGATCAAACACATTTCCACTAATAGTACAATAATAAAAATAATCATTGAGGAATTTCTTTATATGAAACCAACTGCTTATGCTTAATTGTTCTAACTTTATTAAAGAATTTTTTTGTAATACTACTAATCCACTATTTGGATCTTCTCCTATAATTAAACTATGTATTTTATTTGTAAAATTATAAGGATTTGGTCTCATTGCTATTAAATCTTGAAATTCTTGTGGGAATTCTGACTTATAAGCTTCCCATAATCATTTTGTTGATTCTCCTAAGAAAGTTTCCATATATTTATACTTTATTTCTGCTACTACTATTCCTTTCCAAGGTCTATTACTGAGTTCCACATTTGTGGGTCGTGAGCTGCTATATTTAATATTTTACCTTTACTTCCTCCTTCTTGTAGTCTTATAGTTTCCTCTATAGGCATCCTTTTTCCTGATGGTTTTATATTTTCTATTTCTATTTCTTGACCTAGTCTATATAACCTTCTTCTAGGTACATTTCCCGTATAGTATCTAATGTACTTTAATGAATTGTTCTCTGAAATGGACTAGGACTAGAACTAGTTGATTCCATTCATCCTTTTAGACTTATTAAAGATTTTGTCTTTGTTTCTTCATAGCTATCCTTCATTTCTTCTAAAATTTTATCAATTTTTTTGTCACGGCCCAAATTCCCAACCTTAGGGATCGTGATGGCGCCTAACATCACACTTGCTAGGCAAGCCAACGTTAGAGTTCGATTAGCTATTTTCCTTTGATTATCCACTTAAACATAATAAAATAAATTTAAAGTAAACTTAATCTAATGGTTTCCAATGAATAACTCCAAATATAAAATGATAAACAACTAAATAAACCGAGCCACGAACTAATTATAGAAATAACTCTAAGACTACCACAGGGCCTGGTGTCACAATTCACGAACTACTAAAGGATACTACAAATAATGGGCTGAAAGAAATAATATAATTGTTTTGAGAAAAAATAAAACAGTCTCTACGAACTAAGAGAAGACTCTCGGGATTTGCGAACGCCTGCAGATATACCTCGTGTCTCCGAATAATGGATGGCTGCTACTGAAAATCTCTACTGCTGACCGGTACCTGGATCTGCACAAAAGTGTGCAGAGTGTAGTATCAGTACAACCGACCCCATATACTGACTAAGTGTCGAGCCTAACCTCGATGAAGTAGTGACGAGGCTAAGGCGAGGCAATTATAACTTAAAATGCGATAATGTAGGTATGTAATAAAGTAATAAAATAATCCTACGAAAACAAGAAAATATAACTGCAACAATGAATAAATAAAATAACTCAGTCGCCTATTCCAGGCCTCAGTTGTGACCAAGATCCCACAGAAATTTCCAAACTTTACTTTAAAACAGTCGTATGTGCATAATATGAGAAACAGTAGAGTAAAACAGTAAATTTTTCTAAATATTTGTGTTTAAATTCAGTAAATCATAAACGTCCCCCTTATCACTGTCTTGTTGCGGCGTGCAACCCGATCCCACCTATCCACCCTTATCACTATCATTTATTTCGCCTGTCCACCCTTGTCACTATCATTTATCTCACATGTCCACCCTTATCACTATCATTTATTTCTCCTGTCCACCCTTGTCACTATCATTTATCTCACCTGTCCACCCTTATCACTATCATTTATTTCTCCTGTCTACCCTTATCACTATCATATTGTCCACCCTTATCACTAGCAAATGATTTATTTATCAAAAACTTTCAAAATTCAGGCCAAGCCTTTCACAACACGTTTATCTCAATAATTGTAAACAGAACACAGTATAGCTCACAAGTTGTATCCAATATTATTTCATAATGAAACCAACCAGAATATAGGTAAATATCGTAACACTGTCATCCAGCTCAACCTTTATGTACCATAACAAAATCAAGGGAACAGCCAACTGTAACGACCCGACTGGTCGTTTTGAGCTCTAGCGCGTCGTTCAGCGGTTTGAAGTCATGAGCAGCTCCATTTCAGGTATTATAACTCGTGGGCATGGTCGAAGTTGAATTTCGAGAAGTTCGGAGTCAAATTGGAAAGAAAATTCTCATTTCAGAAGCCTTAAGTTGGAGAAATTGGCTAAGATGGGAATTTTGATTAAACGACCTCCAAATCAGGATTTGAAGGTTCCGAAAGGTTTGTATGGTGATTTCGCACTTGGGCGTATGTCTGGATCGGGCTTTGGATGACCCGGGAGTGTTTCGGCGTATATTGTGGAAGTCAGCATTTTTGAAGGAATCCTAAGTTTGGCTTGAAGCACATATCAGTGATATTGATGTCCGTTTTTGATTCTGAGCCTGGAATAGCTATGTATGGTGATTCTAGAGTTGGGAGCGCGATCGGAAGTGAATTCGGATGTCTGTAGGTTATTTTGAAGTCATTTGGCTAAAGATAGAAATTTGAAGGTTTTTGAGAAATCCGACCGAAAGTGGAAATTTTGATATCGGGGTCAGAATGTGATTCCAGAAGTTGGAGTGGGTCCGTAATTTCAAATATGACTTGTGTGCAAAATTTGGGGTCAATCGAACGTGATTTGATAGGTTTCGGCATCAGATATGGAAGTTTGAAATTTCAAGTTCTTAAAGTTTGAATTTTAGTGTGACCCGTGGTTTCGATGTTGTTTGATGTGAATTGAGGCCTCGAGCAAGTCCGCATTGTGTTTTGGAACAGGTTGGTGTAATTGGACGGGGTCCCGGGGGCCTCGGGTGGATTCCGGGTGGTTAACGGATCAAGTTTGGAGTTTGAAGAAGTGCTAAGATTGTTATCATCTGGTGTGACCGCACCTGCAAGGATTTGGCCGTAGGAGCGGAGCCGCAGGTCCGAGATTTTGGTGGCTTGGCTAGGAGCGCAGGTGCGATGTAATTTCCGCACTTGCGAAGGCGCAGATGCGGACAATGGGGCGCATGTGCGAGTTTTGGCTGGGGCTGAGGAAGCTGCAGGTGCGGGAGTTTGGGCGCACCTGCGAAATCGCAGGTGCGAGATGTGGATCATAGGTGCGGATATCGGCCTGGGCAGAATGTTTTAAAACGGGAATTTTGTCATTTCTTCTCCCATTTTCATCTTGGCATGGGCGATTGTGGGGAGCTTCAAGGAGGGGTTTTTGTCAAGGATCACAAGGTAAGTTATTCCCACTCATCTCAATTTAAATACAAGGTATATGCATGGATTTGAACATGAAAGATTGTGGAAAATTGGGAAATTTTGAAGAAACCCTAGAAATTGTATTTTGGATTTCTACCACGAATTTGAGCATGAAACTTTGAGTAAATTATATATTTGAACTAGTAAAGCTATGTGTAGACTTTATCTTCAAAAAATTTCGAAATCCGGGCACGTGGTCTCGAGGGTATTTTGGTCAATTCACTAAGCGGAGTTTGGAAATTATATAATTTGAAATTGTTATGAGTATTAGAGTATATTTTCATTGGATGTCGTAATTTGGATAGTTTTGGGGCGTTGTGCGTCCATTGGAGTCGTCGGAAGGGCTTGGAAGCCGGTTATGGAATTTCGGAGCGAGGTAAGTCTCCTTTTCTAACCTTGTGAGGGGAATTTTCCCCATAGGTGAACTAAATGGATATGTGCTACTATTTGTGGGGGCTACGTACGCACGAGGTGACGGGAGTCCGTGCGCAGCTACTATCATGCTTGTGTCCGGGTAGTCTAGGACCCACTAGCATGCCTTACCTGTTGTATTTGAAATTTTGCTAATGAAATTAGACTGTTAATATTATCGAATTAGTAACTGAATACCTAAGAAGGTTGAAGTTTACTTTCCTTAATCATCTAGAAAGAGAATTGATTTTTCCTGGGATAATTGTTTCCCGATAAAGCATATTTTATTTGTCATACTTGAAACCTTACTGATAAATTTATAATATTTAAAACCTTATCGAACTTGGCAAATGAATTTCCAGAAAAGATTTAAATATTATCTTCGAGTCCATTAAAAAGAGAATTTTATCACCTTTTTGAGTAACTTCTTCCTAATAAAATGTGAATTAATGTGTGAATATGTGTATCTATGAGTACCTGAGTCGCACGTATGATTCGCGAGCAGGGTAAATCTATTATTATATATGACAGCGTCGCATGATCGATTCGCGAGCGGGGTAATAGATGCATCTATGGTTCGAGTCGTTCGACCCTTTGGCAGTGCACGGTTTATTATTATCGGTCCGCGTCGTTCGACCCTTAGCATTTCTTACGCATGATAATTGCTGCGTCCTTTTTGTGATTTATACCTATTTACTGACCTAGAAATTATACATTGTCAATTGAAAAGATGAAAATTTAAAATGTTAAATGTGAAAGACGTTGCTATTTCCTGTCATTACCTATTAAATTGCGTATGATATCCATGCTTTGTGTCACCCCTGATTTTATTAAAAATTAACCTCTAGCAAGTGTCAAATCCGACCTCTCGTCACTACCTCTTCGAGGTTAGGCGGGATACTTACTGAGTACATGTTGTTTTCGTACTCCTACTACACTTGTTGTGCATTTTTGTTGAACATGTACTTTCATAGCGATGTGGTTGGTTTGGAGACTTAGGCGAGCTTCATCATTCGGAGGCGATCCGCAGCTGACAGAGTCTCCCTCGTATTGTATTCATTTTGTTTTAAATTCCATTGTCCAATTTGTATCTCGGATAAGCTTTGTAATGATTGTATAAATTCTTAGAAATTGCTCATGCACTTGTGTCACCGGGTTCTGGGATGTGCTTGGGATGTATTTTATAAAAATGGAATATTAAACTGTTGTACTTACTTGGCGGATATTATTCATTTATCATATAATAAAGTAAAAGGTAATAATTTCAAAAAATGCTAAAACAGGAAATTTAACTTAACTATTTAACGATTGGCTTGCCTGACAATGGTGTCCGGCGCCATTACGACCTTATGAATTTTGGGTCGTGACAACATGGTATCAGAGCACTAGGTTCCCTAAGGTTTCACGAGTCATGAACAAGTCTAGTAGAGTCTTGCGGATCGGTACGGAGATGTCTGTACTTATCTTCGAGAGGCTACAGGGTTGTTAGGAATACTTCCCTTCTTGATTCCTCATCGTGCGATCTGATTCCTTTAAGGCTTATGCCTACGTTTCTTCCTACTCAAGCTTACGTGTCGCGAAGCGCTTGCTATGAATCAGGAAGTTGAGGAATTGAAATGGTGTTATAGGTGTGGTGCGAGATGTTTCTCCCTATGAAGTTGATTGAGGCTAATGTCGTTGCTCTGCGGAAGAGTAATGTGTTATTTCAGCTCAGTAGCTATGTTTCTGAGAGCCTTAAGGATATGCTCAGGTAGTGATGATGTTTACAATTGGTTATCACGTGATGTCGTTATGATGATAGAATGCTTGCCCATATGTTGGGGGTGATGAATGGCTTGAAGGGAGGTCTTCTCAGAGGGTGATTTCGAGATTTCAGCATTTTAGTTCCGGCAGAGGAAAGGCATTTGGACTATAAATGGTCAGGTTTTGGATTGATAAAGCAGTAAGACTTGGTGTTTTCAAGTGAGGTGGGATATTCACTTGTGATGTGATATCGTCGTCATTTATCAAATAGAATATGTTAAGTCCGCCGTTGTTATAGTTCTTTGGTTGCATTGGGTCAGAGTGTTGTGAAGTAGTATTGAAGAAAAAGTTGTCAGATACGTGGTGTGTGGTGGTTCAGAACCGAATAGTTATTTCTAATGAAGGCAGCTCGAGAAAGATGATCTTCGGAGAGTTTGAAGTCGTGGTGATCTGCTGGATTAAAAACTACATAGAATGATATTGAATTGAGGCAGTAATTGGGCAGCATACAATGAAGGAAGACATGTGAAAAGTGCTAGGCGGTGGTTCCTTTTCTAAAAGGCTAGGTGTAAGGAACGGGAATCAGGGAGTTGTTTAAAGGAATGAGATTTGGGAGAGTGGGAGAGTGGCAGCGTAGTACAGGAGTTCAGTGGTAAGAAAGCTGTATATCTTGAGGGAAAGTTTGAGAGTTTTAGTGGATGGTGATTGGGTCCACGAGCTTAAGTTGAAATGTGGGTTATTTTGGCGAAAGGTTGGATACAACAGGGAGGATTTATTAGGAATGAAGAAGGACGCAATATGGCGGTGAATTCGAAGATGTTGTAGCGCATTTAGTAGATGTCCATGAGGAGCGGACGGACTAGTAAAGTTGGTAGAGGAGGAAGGGAGCAGGATAGGGTATTGATGTTGTAGAGAATGTGCGGTACAACGTCGTTGGAAGGTGTCAGTTGGTGATTTCCACAGGTGGGTTATCTCCTGTGAGTAGGTTAGCGGTTATGTGGTTAGCAAGTTTTCTGTGAGGGATTCTAGTGGCTATTTGGTAGGAGGCAGAATGTGTGAATGATGCTAGAGAACTTAAGTATTTAGGGAATGCGGACAGGGGAATTTGGAAGAATTGGACGGATTGGTTGAGCAAGATCATGTTAACAAAGGGGAAAGGATATCAGCAGGGTTTAGAGTGGTGCAAGGAGTAGCTTCGGGCTAAGTGGGGGAGTCCCACCACCTGCAGTTGGGTTGCAGGATTGTGTTATCATAGGGTTCGGGATTGTCGGCGTGTTGGGAAGTTATTTCAACTAAGGGGAAAGGAGTAAAATGGTGAATGTGCGTGGGATTTGATGAATGTGTGCAAAAGTTGGCCTTGTCGGACCAGGGTTAAGCTTTGAAAGATTGAGAATTTATGCTTAAGGCATAGGCGAGTTGTAAGGGTAGTGACTCAGTCACGTACTTCATTGAGAGGACGTTCATGTGCTAGAAGAGCCTAGGAGTTGATTGTGTTCGGGTCCAGTTAGAGTGGGTGACTCTCAGCAGCGGTCCTAGTTAACTCAAAAGTTAAGAACACGGTGTTTAAGGGTTAAAGGAAGCATTATGATTAAGAAGTGAGCTTTTGCAGCGTAATTTCAGAGAGAGGGAAAATGGTTAGAGTGTTATATGTTATATTCAGCATGCAGGATAGTATTGGAGGAGTGAGATAAATAAACTCCGGGTTGTAGAGAGATTATCAGGAGGGTATGAGACAGGTTGCGGGATTTAGGTAGCATGATCTCGTGAATCAAGGTCACTCGGGATGAGTGAGGGTTGTGTTGCTATGAGTTGAAGGAAGTTACTATTATTCCTGAGGCAATTAAAGATGATTAAAAGAAGATGTATTGATTAGCCGTGGTTGAAATAGCACATGTACGGCAGTGATCAGTTTCATCAGTGTAATTAAATTATGCATGTGGTTTGGGCCGGTATGTGCGGGGCTTGTCGACCGTCATAAAAGATTTCATGAGGTAGAATTCGAGTGTTATGGCCTGTCAGGTGTAGGCGGATCCCGAAAGGGTTATGGTGGTTCAGACCACTACTTAAGGATTTGCATGTTGGGTGATTGTGAGAATTAACTTGAGTGTTGTTATTGTTCTCTTGAATTGAGGTAAGTAAGAGGTTTCTATATGATGAGGTGTTTCCCCTGTTAGTGGCTCAGCAGTTATGATGGAATTCTTACGCAATCTCATATTTGCATGTTAGGTGCAGTAAACAGTATGTAACTGGGAGTAAGAATCGAGATTGTGGTTCGGTGTTAACAAGGATGTCATGAGCTTGGATGAGCAAAAAAAAAAAGTGATTTGAAATTTCAGAGTCAGCTGGTGTTATCTTCAGTGTCACTTGAGATCGATATTCGGTGGAAGAGGATTTGCATCCTAGTTATGTGTTCTTGATTGGTTTTACAGCGTTAGTATGGCCAGTGGTGGATGTGCAGACTTGTTACCTCGTGGAAGGTCGTGGGAGCGTCAACACGGGAAGATTGTATAAGTGTGACATGTAGTCAAATGATTGGTTGAAGATTTAGACCAAGTATAAGGAAGTGCAATATTTCTTATTTGAGGATTTATGCCTGAAAGGCGTTCGGTTCATTTGGTTGTGGATTGTGGGATGTTGTCTCGGTTATGATGGTCGTTCTTGCGTATTATGAGAGGAAGTGGGTTAATATGGACCCAGGTAAAGCTATTAGCCTAGTTCGGTGCGAGCAAGGTAGACTCGATGTTTTGTGGATGGAATTAAATATGATTATGGGCTCCGTATGAGTCAGATGTGTTTCTTTCAGTATAGCGCTCCTCAAGGAGAGGTGTTGGAATATCGGATGTTGCCCCGTCTTCGTTCATTTCATGTAGGGTTATTATTGTGCCGTGTGAATTGTGAAACAGCTTGAGAAATTTCTATGTGTTAAGATTCAGCATAGTGATGATGTTATGTGAGCTGGAGGGCTCTTGAGATTTCAGAGTATATATATATATTGCACCTCAGTTGTGCTTGAGTTTTGTAGCATATGGCTTTATCAGTCTCCCCAGGATGGTATTGTGCACTTAGCGTGCTTGTGACCGATGTTCGATATTTTGTGGTAATGAGCAATTTAGCTCGGTGTGTATCTTCTTATGTAAATTTTATGTGTGGATCGGGTGGCACGTTCCCATGGGTATGTTATTTGAATCGGGTTGCACGCCGTAACAGTGTGATGATGAGTACGGTTCCCTATATCTATTTTTCTTATGATTATACTTCCTATTTTCTGAGGAAAGTCCATATTAGTTGCGTGAGTCGAGTAGTCCTTTCCTGAGTCATTTCCTTATGTATCATGTTCGAATTTTGGTCTATTGGCGCATTGTGGCATCGTGTGAGACTGTTGGTCATGTCTGGGGTGATTGGTTGCTTGAATAGTTCATACCGGGTGAGACGAGATTTTTGGATCAGGGATCTAGTGCGATAAGATTTTGTGAAGTATATTAAAGGACAAATACCATTATTCGGTTCATAATGAGGTGATGATTCCAGTCAAGAGGAGATATTCAATGATTTGTTAACTCGGCAGTTGATTATGAATTTCTACACATCTCCTCCATTGTGGTGGTATCGTCAGCATTATAGCAGGATGTATGTATATATATTATAAGGTGCATTGGGAGCATCAGATTCGTAGAATTTTGGCTATTAAAGTTAAGGGAATGTCATGGTGGCTAGATGATGAATTACACGGTGCATGGTGCTAATTCAACAAAGGTATGCAGTCATGTTCTGGTATATCGTGTGGTAGTTGATACAGTGTTTATATATTGGAACTAGGCCTGGCAGAGAAATTTCAGGTGTTGGAATTGGATTCTGAGCCTATTATATGGATAACAGAAGAAATATTCAGATGTGATCAAGCTAATGTACTTAACTGGGTTGTGGTAGCACGGGCAGGTGCTCGAGGTGTTAGACAGTGATTTCAGATAACTCCAGAGCAGTTCTTAGCACGTTCGAGGATGAACATCTGTTTAAGTGGGAGAGAATGTAACAACCCGACCGATCATTTTGATCTCTAGCACGTAGTTCAGCAGTTTGAAGTCATGAGCAGCTCCATTCGGGTATTATGACTCGTGGGCATGGTCAGAGTTGAATTTCGGGAAGTTCGGAGTCAAATTGGAAAGAAAATTCTCATTTCAGAAGCCTTAAGTTGGAGAATTTACTAAGATGGGGATTTTGAGTAAACGACCTCCGAATCAGGATTTGAAGGTTCTGGCAGGTTCGTATGGTGATTTCGGACTTAGGCGTATGTCCAGATCGGACTTTGGATAACCCGGGAGCATTTTGGCGTATATTGTGGAAATCAGAATTTTGAAGGAATTTCCCAAGTTTGGCTTGAAGCGCATTTTAGTGATATTTATGTTCGTTTGGGATTCCGAGCCTCGGAATAGATCCGTATGGTGATTCAAGCGTTGGGAGCACGATCGGAAGTGAATTTGGATGTCCGTAGGTTATTTTGAAGTCATTTGGCTAAATATAGAAATTTGATGGTTTTTGAGAAATCCGACCGGAAGTGGAAATTTTGATATGACTTGTGTGCAAAATTTGGGGTCAATCGGACGTGATTTGATAGGTTTCGACATTTGATTTGGAAGTTTGAAATTTCAAGTTCTTAAAGTTTGAATTTTAGTGCGACGCATGGTTTCTATGTTGTTTGTTGTCAATTGAGTCCTCGAGCAAGTCCGCATTATGTTTTGGAACAGGTTGGTGTAATTGGACTGGGCCGGGGGCCTCGGGTGGATTCCGGGTGGTTAACGAATCAAGTTTGGAGTTTGAAGAAGTGTTGAGATTGTTGTCATCTGGTGTGACCGCACCTACGAGGATTTGGCCGCAGGTGTGGCTTTGGCGCCGCAGGTGCAATTTAATTTCCGCACGTGCGAAGGCGCAGATGCGGAAAATGGGGCGCAGGTGCGAGTTTTGGCTGGAGCTGAGGAAGCCGCAGGTGCGGGAGTTTGGGCGCACCTGCGAAATCGCGGGTACGAGATGTGGATCGCAGGTGCGGATATCGGACAGGACAAAATGTTTTAAAACGGGAATTTTGTCATTTCTTCTCCCATTTTCATCTTGGCATGGGCGATTGTGGGGTGCTTCAAGGAGGGATTTTCGTCAAGGATCACAAGGTAAGTTATTCCCACTCATCTCAAGTTAAATACAAGGTATATGCATGGATTTGGACATGAAAGATTGTGAAAAATTGGGAAATTTTGAAGAAAACCAAGAAATTGTATTTTGGATTTCTACCACGAATTTGAGCATGGAATTTTGAGTAAATTGTATATTTAAACTAGTAAAGCTATGGGTAGAGTTTATCTTCGAGAAATTTTGGAATCCAGGCACGTGGGCCCGAGGGCATTTTGGTTAATTCACTAAGCGGAGTTGGGAAATTATATAATTTGAAATTGTTATGAGTATTAGAGTATATTTTCATTGGTTGTCGTTATTTGGATAGTTTTGGGGCGTTGTGCGTCCATTGGAGTCGTCGAAAGGGCTTGGAAGCCGGTTATGGAATTTCGGAGCGAGGTAAGTCTCCTTTCTAACCTTGTGAGGTAGAATTGTCCTGATAGGTGAACTAAACAGATATGACCTACTATTCTTGGGGCCTACGTACGCACGAGGTGACGGGAGTCCGTGCGTAGCTACTATTGTTTAACCAAAGAATTAGATCATTTGACTAAAGCTATTTCTAGGATGAACACGAGTTACTGATAATCAAAGAAATAGAGAAAACAAGTAATAGACAATATTTCAGAAATATAGAAAAGCAAAAGTACATCGTATTCGAGAATCAGATGCCTTTACAAGTTGTATTCCCCTCCCTTATATAGGATATTCCTTGATATAACGCACAACTCTTGGTATGATTGCCCATTAATGACTAACTATGACGTTAATGGGGCGTTACAAAGGATAACGGTAATTGGGGTACGGTTACATAACATACGAGTAATCA